>VDFB02050786.1:0-73216 GCA_007258455.2 Sequoia sempervirens | reverse complement strand
TCATTCAATAATCAATTTTCTATAAATTGATTTGTCATTCTTCATTCGAATCTCTCTCTCTCTCGAAATCTCTCTTGAATCTCTCTCACGAATTTTATAACTTTTGGAGAGCACATATCTTGAATCTTCGATATTTTGCTAATCACTATCTTAGGCTATACTTGCACGAACTTGAAAATCTGAGGGCAATTATACTACACAAGCAAAATGGAGAAGGGCAATCGAGATGAATCATGGAAATACGTTTGAAAATTGGTGAGATTGTTCTAGTTTTAATTACGTTTTTACTTTCCCATGTTCTTTGTTGCTTAACGAATGAATTTGCATTTTAGATTTAGTATTGTATGCATGTGTGCTTCTAACGATCTTCCTTGTTGTCTATTGTGCAAAGCTTGTTTCATTTTCAGTTACACATAACATACCTTCCATACATTTCTTGAACAAGAAGAATTCAAGACATAATTCGAACATCAAATTTATATTGAAATTGTAGAAGTCTTGCAGATAAACTACTCGGTACAACAAATAGCACAGTATAATATCTTATCAATTAGCTAAGAAACAAAGAGGCCAAAAAAATTGGCATAGTCTATGAGTCTTAATACAATAATTAAAAACAATACAAAGGCCTATAGTCTTTCAATACT
This sequence comes from Sequoia sempervirens, assembly GCA_007258455.2. NCBI lineage: Eukaryota > Viridiplantae > Streptophyta > Pinopsida > Cupressales > Cupressaceae > Sequoia > Sequoia sempervirens. The sequence continues at coordinate 72,569 of VDFB02050786.1, read as the reverse complement.
TTTTGTGTATTTTTTAACCCTTTTTTAGAGATTCGAAGCAGTAAATATAGATCCCTCCACCACATGAAATCCAATAACCAAAAAATATTCCCCAAGCATGGGCTATGTCACCTGTCACAATGATTCTCAAAGATCGTTGCAACAAAAAGATTCTGAAACATGGTATTCAATTGCCTCAAAAAAAATGTGCCCTCTTGTAATGATGAATGTAGTCCAAAAGCGAAAGCAGCAGAAATCTTCAGATGACACATGTCACCCACCCACAAATTTGGTTAGGACATGTGGCACAGTGACAGGGCTTCACATTCATTCATCCTTCCCTTGCAATCAGAATCCCCTCAAAGAAGACACGTGGCATAGAGAATGCATTAAGCTTTGACTGTATGGCCCGCCCAAAAGGTGTATGTGAAATGATGCAATGTGGCTTATTAGTAAAGTTTGGGGTAAAACAAAGGAGAGAGAATCCTCAAAGGCATGCGCTAGAGACACGTGGTGCAAGGGCGGTGCTCAAAGGAGACGCAAGGGAAGAAAAATTTCAAAGGTGTGCACAGCTGACACATGGTGCAAGTGAACAAAGGCACTACAAAAAGGGGCTCAAAAATATTAAAACATATGAAGCGTGGGTCATGGCCAATGCAAAACCAACAAAAACCACCCAAAGGGAGCTTTAAGGATTTTAAATCCATAGTATGCAATGGGAAATTTTGAAATATGTTTCAAATGTGAATTTATTATTCAAAGGAAAAGAAAAATTGTATTGCTCTTAAATGTTAGATGCATAAATTATTCACTTGTGGGTTAAACATAGAAAAAATTACTCTATAGAACAATGGGCATGTTACACATGGTATCAAAGCTACCAAGTTTAGCTTTGGAACCTATGTGCTCACTATATTTTCCAATCCAACATTATATGAGTCTAATGTTGGTAAATTCTTGTGTCAGGAGGGTGCATCTCAGGTTAACTGTAAGAAAATCAATAATCGGGAATGGGGGCTACCTATAGGCTAAGAAGGAAAAATAGCCCTTGTTCGAACCATTGAGGGAACCAATCATGAAAATGCCATTTGGCTAAGTGATACTAATACTATCAGTCATTCCCTTTCATGAATCAATCAAGAGAAAAGAAATATGAGAGAGGCTACCAACTTCAACCGTCTACCTTATGTTTCCCCAGCTAAGTCAAACTCTTGGATATTTAAATCCTTATTAAATAAAAACATTTTTTTTGGAAAAACTTGTGTATAGGTTCTTTATGAGATTCTTTATATGAATGGTTGTTCTTATAAATTCTTTTAGAAACGTTAAGTAAACTTTCTTAGATCTAATTAAGTGAAACCTCCAAGTAAACTATTCTTGGGAAAATGGTTAAGACACGAACTAACATGGGGGAAAGTCATGAAGTAGGACAAGGTTTTGAGAATACTAAAGCTAAGTTGGACCACATCTTGTCTATAATGGGTGAAACAATAACAAGGATAGGAAACCTTGAATAGGAAGTAAGGGGTAAAGAAAGAGTGGAACAGGAAGTCCCAAATAATAATGAGGAAGTTCCCAACAATGAAGAGGAAGGGGATAATTCTCATGATCACACCCATTCTAGTGAACAAGAGGATGAGGAGTCAAGTCAAAGTCAAAGGGAACTAAAAGGAGGTGCCTAGACAATGATCTATCCCATGACATGAATAAGATCACACCTCCAAAGTTTGAGGGTAGTGCTACTGGGGATGTGGCTAAAGCATGGCTTATGGATATGGAAAAGTAATTTGAGATTAGAAATTACTTTGAAGTCACTAAAGCTATATGGGGAGATTTCTAGTTGGCAAGTGAAGCATCCAATTGGTGGATGAATAAGGAGTTAGGACTTAGTTCCTTGAGGTTGACATGAAGAAATTTTGTAGATATTTTCTAGAAAAGATGGTTATCACAACTCTTCTATGATAAAAATCTCATTGATTTCCACAATCTAAAACAAGGAGATTCTTCAATGAATGAATATTCAGAAAAGTTTACCCGCCTCCTAAGGTACGTACCCATGTACCAAAAGGATGAATGATTTGGGATTAGGAATTTTATTATATGTATTAATGCCCAAATAGGTGGTGAATTATATGTGCATGGTCCTACAACCATGGACTTGGTGTATGAAAAAGCAATTAAGCAAGAACAAAATCTTAATTCTATTTCAATCTACTGAGAAAGGAATGGAAATAAGTTTAACTTGGTGTGGGATAATCAAGCTCCAAGAAGACTTGATGAAGGGAAAAGTTTTCAAAGGTAAGGGGAAAAGGGACCTTAGCAAAAGTGGAATGAACCAATAAGAGACCAAAGAGGAAGTAACCACAAATATAACAATAACTTCAACAATAGTGTTGGTGGAAATCTTAATAACTTGGGAAGACCTATGAAGAAAGAAGGGACCAATGAATGGATTTTTTACATGTGGAGGGGATCACTATGCTAATTGGTGCCCTAGCAAGCTGACATAATCTCAACCATGTGGGAATCCTCTTCCTTTGCAACAATTTTCATTCCAACAAAGGATACATGTAGTAGACAATTGGCAAGTTGAGTACCAAATTACTCTAGTAAAAGTCTTAGGTACTTTGTCTGGAATTTCTATCTAAATTTTAATAGATATATGTGCCATAGAAAATTTAATTTCTCCTAGAATAGCAAGTCAAATATCTAGAAAGGATGGTTTTATGGAAAAATAATAGGTTTTTGAGTATGCAAACCAGACAAGAGTTGTGGTGAGTCAATGTCTATTTGGAGCAAGGTTAGAACTTCCAAGTTTCTCTACGGAGATGAATTTGTACGTAGCCCTCTTAGGTTATTATCATGTCATCCTAGGAATGAAATGGCTATGGAAGCATAGACCTAAAGTGGATTTACATGCTAAAACCATATAATGCTTAGATGATCTAGGTAACCAAGTGTCTTTACAAGGAACACCTAGAGAAGTGAAACTATGACAGATTTTAGCTATGCAAATGAATAGGGTGAAAAAGAAAGGTTGTCAACTCTTCAAAGTAAAGATGGATAAACTTTTGGAATAAAATTAATTCATCCTTCAAAATGATTTCATGTATTATTAACCTCAATATTCTCAAGAAGTCGAGGAACTGGTGGAAACAGGGAAATCAAATATGGAGAAATTTCCTATCCTACGAAAATTTGCAAATGTATTTCCAAATGAACTACCTGGATTGCCTCCCAAGAGAGTGTTTTATTTCTCCATTTACATAGTTCTTGGGTTGGAACCTATATCGAAAGTACCCTATAGGATGAAAACAATGTAATTGATGGATTTGAAGGCACAATTAAGAATTGTTGTCTAAAGGATTAATAAGACCCAATGTTTCACCCTAGGGGTGCCAATGATCTTTGTCAAGAAGAAAGATGGTATACTACACTTTTTTATTGACTATCAATTTCTTAAGAAAGCAACCATAAAGAATAAATATATGTTGCCATGTGTCAATGATCTCTTTGATTATATGCGAGGAGTGGTTGTGTTTTCAAAGATTGATCTACATTCTGGATATCATCAACTAAGAATCAAGGATGAAGATATTTTCAAGAAAAAATTTAGAACTAGATACAAACATTATGAGTTCAAATTCCTGCCTTTTGGACTCATGAATGCACTAGCAGCATTCATGAACCTAATGAGCAATGTATTTAGAGACTGCTTGGATAGGTTTATGTTCATTTTCTTGGACAACATATTAATCTACTCCATGAATGAAGAAGAGCATCACAAGCATTTGGAGATTGTGCTTCAATGATTAAGAGAACATAAGTTGTATGGGAAACTCTCAAAGTGTACCTTCTTCCAAAAAAAGGTACAACATTTGGGTCATGTAATTTTGGCAATTGGGATTGTAGTTGATCCTGTGAAGATAAAAACAATGCTTGAGTGGACAATGCCCAAGAATGTACCAAAAGTTAGAAGTTTTGTGGGTTTGGTTGGGTATTATCGTAAGTTTGTTGTAAACTTTTCAAGGATAGATTTTCCCATCACTTCTTTTTAAAGGAAACGTAAGAAGTTTGAGTGGATAGAAAAACGTCAAACAATAGTTGATCTACTCAAAGAAAAGTTGACCATGACTCTAATACTGAAGGTACCAAATCTGGATGGTAACTTTATTATTATCATCGATGCTTTAGGAGAAGGATTGGGTGGAATGTTAATGCAAGAGGGGTGATTCATATCTTATGATTCAAGGAAGTTAAATTAGTATGAACAAAACTATGCATCACATGATTTAGAGTTAGCAACAATATTTCATGCATTACAAATGTTGAGACATTATTTGTTGGGAAAACCCTTTGAACACAAGACCGATCACCATGGTCTTAAGTATTTTTTACCCAACCCAGTCTTAATACAAGGCAAAGAAGGTGGTTGGAACTGATATTTAACTATGATTTCAACATCAGTTGTATCAAGGGAAGCAAAATCGGGTTGTTGATGCTCTGAGTAATAGGAGGAATATCTCCTCGATGGTATCGATCCAAACTAACTTTAAAAGTCAAGTATTGCAAGAATCCAAGGGTGATGAGTTATATGAACAATTCAAGTTAGCATTGTCAAATAACCCACACTATCAAAGGTATGAGGGATATTACATTGAATCTAATGGATTGTTAAGGTTTAAAGGGAGAATTTATGTACCTAATTTTGGAGAATTAAGGAACTTGGTATGGAAAGAAGTTCACAACACACCATATTCAGGACATCCTAGTGTAACAAAAATGTTGGTTGATGTAAAGTTGTTATATTTTTTAAAGGGTAAACCAAGTGTTAGAAGACCTACTAAGGATGTATTGCATGGATTAGCACTACAAATAGGAATATTACCTACCATTGGTTGATTTTTCATATAATAACTCTTATCATTATGCGATCAAGATGGCTCCATTCAAATCATTATATGGTAGGAAGTGTCAAACTCCTATAAGCTAGGATAAGCTAGAAGATAGGATAAGCCTTGGGCCTGAGATGTTATCTAAAATGGAGGATCAAGTTGGAATTATTAAGCAGAGGTTAGCCGAAACTAATGATAGATAAAAATGTATGTTGATTCCAAGTGGCTACCCAAAAATTTCTCAGTAGGAGAAAAAGTTTTGTTAAGTTCAAGCCTCATTAAATTTCTATCAAGTTTGGAAAGTAATCTAAACTAGCTTTGTGCTACATAGGCCCTTTTGAGGTTCTTGAAGAGATCAACCTTGTAGCATATAGGATTTCTTTGCCACCAACTCTTTCCATGATGCATGATATTTTTTATGTCTTGTATCTTAAGAAGTATACCAGGTGATAACCATGTTATTGATTGAAATGCTTTACAGGTATAGGACCTAGGAGTGGTAATAATTGATCCTTTCAAGGTGCTCAGAACATGTAAGCTCCACTTACGTAATAGAGAGGTTCTACAGTACAAGGTCCAATGGGATCAATATGCAAAAGATTTTGCCACTTGGGAAGACTATGTTGAGATGAAGCTGAAGTTTCGACAAGTCTTGCTAGATTTTGAAAACTCTTGAAAACAATGATGTTTTGTAATGTGATGCTTTATGAATGATTTGTATTTGATGTTTTATTTTATGTCTATGTCGATACTTAACAAATCATCGAGGATGATGATTCACATGGGGGGAATATGTTACACCCCAAGTAATATTACCTATTTACTATTACTTATTTTGGTTAAATTACTTGAATAAATAAACATGTGTTTTATGAATATTTACATGAATGTGTTTTATGAATCTTTATATGAATATTGAATGGAAATATGATGAAAGAATGGTTGATGCAATTTTATATTTTATAATGATTCTAGCTATGAAATGTATGATGCATATGATTATGTTGTGTTTGGCTAACTACTATTATGATGTGTCAAGTTGAGTGCAAGAATGGGTTTAAACCTCCAAAAGAGAGGGGAAGTATCACTCAAGAGAAGAACTTGGTTAGGTAACCCTTAACTAGCCTAACTAAGCATTCACACACTCATGCCTTAGTTGGTCTTAGAGACTCAAGTCAGTTTTGGGAGAAGGTAAGTAATCTTTTGTTTAGATGTGAATGTTGTGATTGAGGATTGTGAATAAGTCTTGATGCCATGTTACATTCTTTCCTTGTGTGCTTATTGTGGTATCAATGAGATATATGCATAAAATGTATACATATATATACATGTACATGTCTACAATAGACTCATATATGTGAGTGAATATGTATATGAGTTTACGTAGGTAGACGTACCTATGCATGCTCATGGATGGATTACCCATATGCATGAGAATACGAATACGACTAAAGGTGACATGTGTGTGTTTGTGTGTGTATATATATATTTCATGTACATGTCCATCAATGGTTATGATTATGAGTGTTTTTGTATTGGAAATGGTATTATGTATATGTATAGTATATATATTAATATATGTGTGTGTTAAGTAATATAGTCACATATATGGGTGTCTAGGATGGCACAAGGTGGCGACGAGGAGAAAAAAAACTAGATGACTTGGAAAGGAAGTGGTGGGGAGATATTGAAGAAGATAGCTGATCAGGAGAAGGTGGAACAAGAGGGAGTAGAACAGGAGAAAATGCCCACATCCTGCAATGGGTCTTCATGAATAGAAAATGGGTGGACTGATGCCATCCAAGCTATCACAGAATGAAGACTCACATGGTGAGAAACCAAAACTAGGCTAGGTGGAGGATCCAAGGTGCTGGTAGAAGAAGGTTTTAAGATTCAGGTTCAAAACCAAACAAATGGCATAGGAGTAGAGAAGGAAGGAGCATTTGAGGCAACAAGCATGGGTGGTTCTAGGAAAAAATAAGTCTTGGAGCAAAGTCATTGACAAATTAGAGAAGTGAGAGGAATGGGATTCCAAAGAGATCCAACAGCCCTTGGAGAGGAAAGGTCAATGGAAACCCTAATTATGCATCTAAGGAAAAGACAAAACCCTGGGGTGGTGCAAGGGCACCCAAGCTCCTTAAAGGTCACTTGAAGAGTCAAGAGAATGCAGGGGTCATGAAGACCTATCAAACATCTCAGAGCATTAATTATGACATTTTGAAACCTATAATGGCCTTTGGAGTGGATGAATGTAATAGAAGGTTCAAAAGTCTTGAGGGTCCTGATAAGGACCATAGGAACAAAATGCATTGTAAGTGGACCAATAGTGTCCTAGGAGTCTAGATATATATATAATGTTTCAATTATGTCAAATTAGGTGAATAATAAATATGTGATAGTTTTGGAGGGTTTTTAGTCAATAAATTACAAGTTGGAAATTCAAATTTTGAAATCCAACGGCTAGTTTTAGTTTGGTTAGGTAAGTAGGTTTTAGGTGTTTAATCAAAAATAATGTAATAAAACTAATCCAAATCAGTTGGAACAGTTGGGAGAAAGGTGTACAAACTTAGAGAAGTCATTTTTATGGACTGTTGGTTTTTTTTGAAGAGATTGTACGAACTGCTACAAAAAAGATAGTAAAAACTTGAGATTTCTTGCATTTTCTTGAGTTTTCTTGATGAACTTATTTCTATTGGTGATTTTTTCAATTGAATGAATTAGGTACCTGTATTTACATGTTTTAAACCCTTTTACATGTCCTGAAAGCAATAATAATTAGTTCTTTGTATATTTCAACAAATTGTCCACAGAAAAGTTCATATTTTTCACTAATTTTGAGGGTTTTCATGAATGATTGATCCATTTCATGGAGTATTTTGACTAAAACCTATGAAATGGATCACATTTAACATGTATTATACATATTTAATAGGTTAATGTGCAGGAAGGAAGGATTCTAGGGTGTACACCATGATATGACAAGGAAAAGTGCATGGGAATGGTGCCTAAGGTATAGCAATAGGACTTCTACCTGAACAAGGGGAATGTTTTTGAGTTGAAAGTGTTAAATATTTTGAGTTATTGGTGAAAAGTCAAAGAACCGGTTCTGGAAGTGATTGGAAGGCTGGTAACCAAAAAGCCCTAGTTTTAGGGGATTTAATTGAGGGTTTTGTGATCAGGGGTCTTAAAGATGTCATGGGAGTCTAAGACCTTGAAAATCCTTAGTTTGGATAAATTTCAAAACACTTTTGAAAGTCTCATAATCAGGGGATAAGATTTGAATAGGGTTGCTTTGAGAAAAAGTGCTAATTAGGCCTTATTTTTGTGGAAACAACAGATTTTGGAGGGATTGATCCAAAAAAAGAGCCATCAAGGTTTGAGTATGTTGTGTAGCATTAGGAATGAAATTTGAAATAGTCATCAGTTTGAGGATTCATTTGGGAAAGTTGTGAGAAAAGTCAAAAAAATAGTCGTTGGAGACCTAGTTGGGCTAGAAGCCTAGTCAAGGTGGATAAGTGGGTTTGTGTCTGAGACAGAGGTTTGGGGCTTTGTAATCATTCAAGAAAAGTGGAATTGTGTTCCTCAAGAGAATTCCTAGGGTTTGGGTCCATAAGGAAGGATCTAAGTCATAAGTGAATCATTGAGGCCTTATCTCCATAAGGGTGCCTAGAAGAAGGTTTAAGAGTGCATCACTGTAGTTCCTAAAATTTTGTGTTTTTTCCTAAAATTCCCATACCCTCTACATCATGGGGCGACAAAAATCCAGGAGGAAAGGGATGGAAACAAATAGGATGGAGGAGGAATCCCAAAAATTCAAACCCAGATAGAAGAGGAACTGGAAGGAAGAAATTTCAAGGAAAGAGGAGCGAGAAAGACACAAAATCCAATATGAGGTCGTGGGGAAGAAAACTATTCGCATTGCCATCAAAAGCGATAGAAGCGAGGGTTGCCAGACTAAAAGATAGAAAGCTATTCGCAAAATGGTGCGTACCGAGATGCCCTAAGGAGGAGATTATGGCTTGGCAGGATAAATTCAAGGATCGGGTAAGTATTCACCAATTACCAAACTTCTTTCTCATCAAATGCATAGACATAAATTTGAAGCAGGAAATTATGAATGGAAATCCCTTGTTTTTAAAAGGTTATAGTTTTCATTGTTTAAGTTGGGAATAAAACTTTGATCCATGGAAATACTCCATTAAAAGATCCCCACATGGATCAAACTGGTAGACCTTCCATCTGAATACTAGAATTTGGAAGCTTTGGTGAAAATAGGGGATGCCTTAGGGGTATGTTTAGGAGTAGATGAAGATTTTATAAATGTTAAAAAAGAAGCAAAGGCCAATATCCTAGTGGAAATAGTAGGAGTGGGAATCTATAAAAATTGGAGATCCTGAAAAGTTTGGAAGCTGGCAACAGAAAGTGGAAGTATGTGAAGGATCACATATGGGGAGATGTCTCTTTAGGAAATCAATTTAGGAAGGTTATTCCTAGGGGATGGTAGAAGACAAGGAAAAAATTTGGAAAAAGGAGAGATAGGAGGAAATACAAACAACAATGAGAAATATTGAAACTAAGACGGTCTTGAACAAAAAGGTGAGTTAGGATCTAAAAGAGGAAACTGGATTGGAGTTGTTTGGGAATAAGAAAGGAATTGTGCCCAATGGCAACATACAATAAGGAGTTGGTGTCACAAGCAAAAATATATTTAAACATACTTCTAGAAGAAACCAAAGAACTTCAAAAATACATCAACCTTCAGATAGAAGAGTTGTCAAATGAAGCAATTAATCTGAAGGAGGGGGAGCAAGAGGAAAGGGAAAAAGAGTTGAAGGTGTTGCCAAATTAAAAAGGAGTTGGAAAAGAAGAGAAAGTGGAGAATGAAGGAAATACTTCACAAATGAAGGATGAGGGAAACAATCAAGAACTAGATTCATAGGATGAAAAGCAAGAGGAGGCCAAGGAAGGATAATTGATTGAGGAAAGGATTTTGGAGTAGACACAATCAAAAATAAAAAAATCAAACATCAAAAGGAAGGAAAAAGGGGATTGAAAATGAATAAAGCCAAGTTGGAAATTGCAGCCAATGCAGCAGGACAAAGAAAACTTAGGTCTGGGAAGGATGTTATCCTTCTCAAAGGACAATTAAGATCATTACTTGGAATGTTAGAGGCATCAATTCCCCTAACAAATGGCGCATGGTCAAGCACCAAATTGACCAGTCAAAGGCTGACATAACACTAATGCAGGAAACCAAATGGAGCAAGGAAGAAGGTAATAGAAGGTTGAACAATTGAAAGTAATGGAAGGGTAAATTCAAGGAAGTAGAAGGTGCATCAGGGGGTCTTGGCACTTGTTAGCTCTCAAAAACGCAGGCAAGATGCCTCAAGAGGCTTCCAATCTCTTGATATGTTTCAGGGTAACAGACAAGGTCAAGAGAACTCAACCTTCTACTCTTCAGGTGTTGCTAAACCTAGGTGGGTGTACCCTTCTAAATGAAGCAGACTTTATGCACTTATGATTATCTTTCATTCAGTGATTTGTCCACAATGGCAGATGGAAGTGAACAAATGAAATCAAACTTGATAGCAATAGCAATCTTCTGATCTAAATCCTAAAATGCTTAATTAACAGATATAAAGAAACTGAATGAGTTCAAAATGATGAAGTATAGAGACTAGTGCCTTATTGGGTATGTGGAGTTAAAATGAAACCAAGATGAACAGCACCTCTCTTGAGAAAACTCAAATTATCTGGCATATATTATGTTTACAACTTGTATAAACATGCAATACTGTAACTACTAAGCTCTATTTTAATAATCCATATGAAACTCTCTAATTACTATGATCAACTAAAAATATTTAATCTTTGCTTGAAAGAACCAATTGATTAATCACATAGATACAGCAAATGTGCATTGATAAACTGAACATAAACTTGTTGTGTCAATTTAAACAACTAGAAAGCATCAATCTTGGAGACAACTTAGCAGCATTTTTTCATTGAATTCAACAGATAATTGACATCAGAAATGTGCAGCAACATCAATTGATTTTCATAAATGCCTCCATTTTGAAAACATGCACCATAGTCTTTGATCTGATAAATTTATTGTATTGTGTCCATCTAATTTGCCTACTGTATATCGAATAAATGATAGCTCATCTCTTTTACAATTATAAAATGCCTATTTATACACCAGCATGAGAAAAAACATATCATATTGAGATCCCATGTCAGCCTTCCACAGAATTTGGGATCAAATCATGTCGGTCAGCAATGGTATTTTAGCAATTTACATGTCGGCCTCAATATTTGAATTCTTATTAATCATTCGCCAAGTCACCCAGATAGTTATGCCGAAGGCAATTCAATTGTTGTCAGCCTGCGCTCTTTGTATATTGCCCTGACTCTGTGATGTTGGTGAGACATCTCACATATTACAAAATGTTATATCGATATGTATTTCCTTACGTGCTTTCCATTCACTGAGACATAGGGATACCTCTCATCGATGAGTTCCTTTGGTTTCGTTCACAGTCACCGTAACATTCTGATATCGGAGAGACCTCATGTAGAGTGCTCTTTTTTTTACCGAAATACCTCAACCATCCTTGAGTGTCATTGAGACAAATCATTTTTTATGCTGACAAGGATCCTTTTGTTTTCCATCAGTGAGACCAAAGGTCACTCACCGAGACCTCATACCGATATCGCTAACTCCTACTGATATGTTCCTTTCATCCTTAGGTCGCCAAGACAATTCCAACCTCTCACCGAAAGTCAATCATTAGACTTTGTCGGCAAGACCCAACGGGCTCACCAAGACTTTACATCGAAGCTCATAAGTCTTACCGAAGGGTTCTCTTAGTTGTCAATCAGTGAGACATATTGAAATCGCTAAGACCTCAGCCCGACGGCCAAACTCCTGCCGATATGCTTATCCAAATGCAGGTCGGTAAGACATGATATATTCGATGAAACATTACAACGAAGACCCCTAGCTCATGCCGATAAAGCTTTTGTCACCGAAACAACATGTGTGTCATGTCAAATGATGAATGCACAAGACCTGTGATCGTCGTGACATCAGATGAGTCTTTTTGATAGGCAATACAGACTCATACAAGTAGAAATATAATATGAATCGGGAAACCCTTGACCATCACAAGCTGATATGAACAAGAATGTGAAAAATAAAGACAGATGATTTTATGGGAAAAATATGGGGAAAATATGGAAATTCTTGAGCATGATCAATATGTAAAAACATCAGAATTTAACAGTTTCAATAGTGGCTTCATCTAGGGATGAATGATAGTGAGATCATTGCAAGGATCCAAAATCTTTGGGTGAGCAGACCAGACCAAACACAAAATGATGAACCAGTGAGAAAAAATGGAATGAATGGAAATGGAAAGTGAGTGCAAAATGGAATTGAAATGGATGCAAAATGAAGGTGAACCACAACCCTAAACTACTGTGCATGGAAAATAATTTTAAAGAGGACAAGCAAGAGTTGTACATGCACTGGCAACCCTTAATACTCTGTGTTTTAACTTCACCTATTCTGAGTTGTTACAATCTGAAACTCAAATCATACTTTCCCTTGTCAAATACCTGGTTTTGTCTTGAGTTCATCAGATTTTTCTTGAAGACACACATGCAATATTTCCTGTCACTATTATTGCAAGTTTTTAGAGAATCATTGTACTCAGTTTGGCCCAAAATCCCTACACCATCCTGCAGTTCAAATTCTTCATCATCATGGGACAAACCCCTGTTATTTTCAACATACAAAATGCAAATATATTCAATGCAAAATTCCTCATTATCTTTCTCACTGTTGTGTACTATAACACACTCTCTTAGCTATATTGAAAATTCATCATCAAAGTGCTTTTTCTTGAGAAACAAAAAATTTTGTTATATCAATATTGTCTAAAACAAACAGATCTGCAACCTTTTGCACCTCTTTAACAATACCAATTGGATACAACACTGGATTATGACTCATATCATCAATATTAAGCATATATGAACCAATCAAATCTAGACCACTATCACCCTTGGTATGCAGATAAACGTCTTCTTCACAAGAGTTAGAAATTTCAAAATCACATACCTCATCTTGAATGGACACAGACTTTTGATCAACTTGAAAGGTTTCACCATCAACTTGAGAAATGCACTGAGAATCATAAGAATCATCATACAAAGATCTTTCACTATCTAGGCAAATGTAAGCTAGACACAAAACTTCAAAATCACCCTCATGTACACATCTTTGGTATTCAAGAGTTAGCAAATCTAAAATTTTCTCACTGCTAAGTGAACATACTTCTACATTTTCATTGCTATAGTTATATTCTTCACTTTTTTCATCATCAAAAAGAGGTCCAAGATCATTAGAGAATGAAAAATTAGAAACATTACTAGCAAAGTCACTTATTCCATCATCTAGCTTGTCTAAAATTATTTCCTCTTTACCATAAAGTAGATCTGAAAATACCTAGAATTCATTCCTGGGCATACCTTAGCAAAACATCATTTCTTCTTCATGACTTTTAACTGTAATAGGAGGTATTATATACTCATTATCAAATGAACTCACATTGTCCATTGCTTCTTTCTCTCGATCACCACAAGAACCTTCAACTGGATCAGTACTGATTAACTCTAGCTGGGTTGATTCTATCTTGAAGTTACCAAGATTCACATCACAAAAACAATTGATTTGATCTGGGGGTACATAGTCAACAACTTGGCTCATTCTTGGCTCCCTATATAACCTGACTTCCTGACCATTCACTGGAATAGTTGCATAAGATAAATCAAAATAGATATTTCCCCCAACTGTTGCTATCCATTGTCTTGATAAAAGCATCCCAAACTGAGGAGTATCAATCACTATTATATCTATATTATATGCCACCTATGGATAAGTAGCCAGCTTGACTTCAACATTTCTCATAATACCTACCACAGGGACAGGTTTGTTATCCATTGCATAACATTTCCCTTCATATGTATCAACCCACATGCCAAGTTGCTTCATAACTCCTGTTGGCATGATGTTTATAGCTGTACCAAAGTCTATCATGCAATCCCTCAACAATTTTTTATTTATAAGCAATGTAGTGAAAAAAGGATCAACATGTGGGGGAGTTGTTAATACATCACTCAAGTAGACTTTTGGGATATTTACCTTCTCCTACCTATTGATAGCTACTTTATTTTTAGAATTTATTATCAATTGAACAACACGGTCTCTGTATTCTTTAATTTTCATCATCTCAAGTAGTGGAACAGACATTTTTACCTGGGATAATGCCTAAGTGAAGTCAAAAGAAGAGCCCTCCACCTTAACGATTTTCTTCTGCTCCAGTGCTTCTCCTTTGTTCCCTTCCTTCACTCCTTTACTAGGCTGGTTAGGCCTTTGTATCTCTTTGTGTAATTCCTTTACTTCCTCCTTTTGGATAGGCTTCTGTTCATTTTTATCATGTTGTTTGTTTTTTGGCTTCTTCACAATTCCTTGTGTTGCCTTCTAGTCCTTCATGAAGATTCCCTTGGGGACACCTTCATTCTCATTTACTGTTCTATTTCTCAACCAGTATTTACTCTTTGCTTCCTCAACTATAGCAACAGTTAGTCTCTCTATCTCCTCTTTGGTGAGTCTCCTCATACTGCAGTGAGTAGGCATTTCATCAGAATGTGGTTCTATATAATCCTCTTCAGAATCAAAAAAGACTTGTTGTTTAGCCATATGGACATTGTATTTCTGATTTGAAACATCGTACTCATATCCTTCATCCTCTAAATATGAGTACCCTTCCTTAACATGGTGAAGAGTATTTGAAGTCAAATATACCATGTGATCTTCTCCACCACTTCCTGTCAGCATTCCCTCTTCTTGCATTCTTTGGGCTACAACACAGTAATCTGGGGAATGTGGTTTATCATAAGCCTCACAGAAGTAATTGTTACTTACCATATAAGTTCCCTTCTTGCTCAATGGATCAAGAGTTTCTTTGCTTCTAGGTCTAGTTGTTATAGGTTTCCCATCCTTCTAGTCTGTATTATAAGGCATATCATGCAACCTCAGCCTTTCATTCCTGTATGTATTCTCCTATCTGTACTGATAAGTGTTGCTTTGCTGAGGAGCCCTAGGGTTGTCTCTTTTACTGATTATACTAGCAGCCTTCCTGTTGTTTTCAATTGTCAATGTTGTCTTTTGAGCTTCAGCCAAATCTCTCAAGAATCTATTTCTCAGTTCATACCCTGTTTTAGGATCAAATGCATTCAAATAAACACTCAAAGCTATAGAATCTAGCAACCTTGATCTAGGAGGTACTTTAGTCTACAACTTGTTGAATCTTTGGTTGAAATCATAAATTGAGTCATTCTGATTTTTCTAAATTCTCATCAATTCATGAAGAGCTATATCTAGTGCATTTAGATTCTCATACTGCTCTAGGAATCTGTCTTGGAATATTTTGAGAGAATTAATTGAAGATGTTGGCAAGTTGTTGAACCAATCCCTAGCATCTTCAAGAAGTGACATCATAAATAGCCTCATATGTAAATCTTCATATGGCACACCTATGTCTTGGATGAACACATTGAAATTCTTTAAATGCTCTTCAGCAGTGATTGCATTACTCCCTGTAAATTTGGGCACCATACCCCTCCAACTGCCATCTATAGGGTAAGGGTATAACTGAAAACCTGCTAAATCAAACTGTCTGATCATGGTTGTATGCTGGTGAAGGGGAGGAATAGGTGGACACTGATGCTGGTGCAAGCGATTATTGTACTGTGCATTATACTGTGGGATAAAAGACTGACTAGGAGGTGGATGCATACCTGTATGCTGAGTAGGAATGTGAGGTAGATGGTTTGGCTGTATGTATTGATTCCCTATCTAATTGTGAGGAGCATTTGATTGATTAGAGGTCCCTACACCTTTATCACCCTGCTTATAAGGCAGAACATACTTCGGGCAACTAGTCGTTTGATCAGTAACTTGAGTTTTCTGCAATTTAGCCTCTAATTCCTCTATCCTCTTCCTCTGTAATTCAAATTGTGCTATTACTTCCTCAGGAAGCTCATGATTTATAAACACATTTTGGTTACCCTCCATCCTTTGTTCACATTCCTATTGATATCTGAGTCCTCTTGCTTCAAGTCTGGCATCAAAGTCAGGTTGATTTTGAGGATTATAAAATGGATTTGCTTGCTCTTTGGGGATGCAAAGTTTTGCACTTGAATTATCTCTCCATGTATCATAGCGATCACATGTTTCAAAATGTGCTCTTGATGTTTTATCTTTATCTGTCATGCACATGTCCTCACTTATTTCTTTCCCCTTATCAACCTTGTCATCTTTGTGTGTCCACTTACTGCTGCTAGCAAGAGCTCCAGTATGACCTCCCCTGTATTGAGATCTTCTTCCATTCATGTTTAAACAAATGCAATGTTTCTTTCAAAGTCGCCACCTACTTTTCCAAAAGTAGGAAAATGATTATTTTTGATCTTTTACCTAGCAGAATCACTCTTTCTAAATCTTCTCAAATTATAACCTTTTCTTCAATGACTCTATAATGTGGTCTTCAACCGAATTTTCTGATATAGTCCCCAGTGGAGTCGCCAATTTTTTACCTCTCAAAAATGCAGGCAAGATGCCTCAAGAGGTTGCCAATCTCTTGATACGTTTCACGGTAACAGACAAGGTCAAGAGAACTCAACCTTCTACTCTTCAGGTGCTGCTAAACCTAGGTGGGTGTACCCTTCTGAATGAAGCAGACTTTATGCACTTATGATTATCTTTCATTCAGTGATTTGTCCACAATGGCAGATGGAAGTGAACAAATGAAATCAAACTTGATAGCAATAGTAATCTTCTGATCTAAATCCTAAAATGCTTAATTAACATATATAAAGAAACTGAATGAGTTCAAAATGATGAAGTGCAGAGACCAGTGCCTTATTGGGTATGCAGAGTTAAAATGAAATCAAGATGAACATCACCTCTCTGGAGAAAACTCAAATTATCTGGCATATATTTTGTTTACAACTTGTATAAACATGCAATACTATAACTACAAAGCTCTACTTTAATAATCCAGATGAAACTCTCTGATTACTATGATCAACTAAAAGGATTTAATCTTTGCTTGAAAGAACCAATTGATTAATCACATAGATACAGCAAATTTGCATTGATAAACTGAACATAAACTTGTTATGTCAATTTAAACAACCAGAAAGCATCAATCTTGGAGACAACTTAGCAACATTTTTTCATTGAATTCAACAGATAATTAACATTAGAAATGTGCAGCAACATCAATTGACTTTCATAAATACCTCCATTTTGAAAACATGCACCATAGTCTCTGATCTGATAAATGTATTGTATTGTTTCCATCTAATTTTCCTACTGTATATCGAATAAATGATAGCTCATCTCTTTTACAATTATAAATAGCCTATTTATATGCCAGCATGAGAAAAACATATCATATTGAGATCCCATGTCGACCTTCCACAGAATTCGGGCTCAAGTCATGTCAGCCAGCAATGGTATTTTAGCAATTTACATGTCGGCCTCAGTATTTGAATTCTTATTAATCATTCGCCAAGTCACCCAGATAGTTATGCCGAAGGCAATTCAATCGTTGTCAGCCTGCGCTCTTTGTATATCACCCTAACTCTGTGATGTCGGTGAGACATCTCACAGATTACAAAATTTTATATCGATATGTATTTCCTTACGTGCTTTCCATTTGCTGAGACACAGGGATACCTCTCACCGATGAGTTCCTTTGGTTTCGTTCACAGTCGTCGTAACATTCTAATATCAGAGAGACCTCACGTAGAGTGCTCTTTGTTTTACCAAAAGACCTCAACCATCCTTGAGTGTTGCTGAGACAAATCATTTTTTATGCCGACAAGGATCGTTTTGTTTTCCATCGGTGAGACCAAAGGTCACTCGCCGAGACCTCATACCGATATCGCTAACTCCTACCGATATGTTCCTTTCATCGTTAGGTCACCAAGACAATTCCAACCTCTCGCCGAAAGTCATTCATTAGAGTTTTTCAGCAAGACCCAACAGGCTCACCAAGACTTTACATCGAAGCTCATAAGTCTTACCAAAGGGTTCTCTTAGTTTCCAGTCGGTGAGACATATTGAAATCACTAAGACCTCAGCCCGACGGCCAAACTCCTGCCGATATGCTTATCCAAACGCGGGTCGGTAAGACATGATATATTCGATGAAACATTACACCAAAGACCCCTGGCTCATGCCAATAAAGCTTTTGTTGTCGAAACAACATGTGTGTCATGCCAAATGGTGAATGCACAAGACCTGTGATCGTCGTGACATCAGATGAGTCTTGTCGATAGGCAATATAGACTCATACAAGAAAAAATATAATATGAATCAGGAAACCCTTGACCATCACAAGCCGATATGAACAAGAATGTGAAAAATGCAGACATAGATGATTTTATGGGAAAAATATGGGGAAAATATGGAAATTCATGAGCACAATCAATATGTAAAAACATTATAATTTAACAGTTCCAACAGCACCATATGGAACCCACTATCTGTAATAGGAGAGGTTGTAGTAGAAGAAAGCAACTAGAAATTGACAACATTTAAGGGTTTGATGAGGAATGAACAATTATTCATCATGTTAATGTAAATGGACTAATCTCTACAATTGAGAAAAGACAAGTATGGAGGAGGATATCAAGTGAGCTTGAAAATCACAAGAATGGGAGAGGCATAATAGTAGGAGACTTTAATGCAACCCTAAACAATGAAGAAAAACAAGGGGGCATGGACAGAATCACCATCATTCAATGTGATTTCTAGGAGTTTGTAGATAACAATTAGGTAATGGACCTTCAAGCTAGAAATGGAATATTCACCTAATCAAATAGGAGGAAGGGCTTCACCAATATTGCTGCAAGACTGGATAGATTTTTTATTTCGGGAGATTGGGGGGAGTCAGCAGGCACTCATGAGGCCCAAATTCTACCATTCACAAGTTCAGATCACTTCCCTATGTAGTTACTCTTCAAGTAGGATGATCCTCCAAAAGGAAGTTCATTCAAGTTTGAAAATATGTGGTTAAGGGATGAAGAACTACCGGATCTAATAGAGAAGTGGTGGAATGAAATCAAGTTCAGAGACCAATTAGATCTATTTAAAATTAGTAAGAAGCTAGGCTACATCAAAATAAAACTCAAGGAATGGAATAAGGCACACTTCAAAAAAATCTTCTAGGAGAAAGAAAGAGTGGAGAAAGAACTAAAGGCCTTAAATGAACATGTAATACAAAATGGGATGGAGGAAAATGACTTTTAGAATGAGAAAATCCTAAAAGAAGAGATAGAAAATATTTTGAAAAGGGAAGAATTCTTTTGGCACCAAAAATCAAGAGAGACTTGGCTAAAAGAAGGGGATGGGAACACAAAGTATTTCCATAAATCAGTAATTGCCAATTGCACTAGGAATAGAATATCAGAAATCAAGAAAGAGAATGGGGAAATTGCACAATCCTTGGAGGAAGTAAGAAAAGAGGCTATCAGGTTCTTTGAAGCAATCCTAAATAAGGAAAGCTAGGAGAATAGGGCAACAAGAGAAAGACTACTAAGCACAATCCCATACATCATAAGTGAAGAGCATAATAAACGTATATTTCAAAAAATCAGTAAGGAAGAAGTTAAAGGAGAAATCTTCTAGTTGAACCCAGACAAATCCTCTGGACCAGATGGTTTCCCAACTGGATTCTTTCAAAAAAATTGGGATACCATAGAGGACAACCTGCTAGCAGCTGTAGAGGAGTCAAGAAGAAAGATGGTGATGTTGGGGTCATTAAACCACACCTTCCTGGCCTTAATTCCCAAGAAGAAAAATCCACAAGTCATGAGAAAATTTAGGACAATTGCATTATGCAACATAGTGTACAAGGTGGTCACCAAAACCATAGCCACCAAACTCAAGAGTTTCCTAGATGAGGTCATATCAAAGGAACAAAGCGGATTTTCCCTAGGAAGACCAATAATTGAAGGCATAATCATTGCCCATGAAACCATCCACACAGCCAAAAATACCAAGGAAGCATGTATGGTGCTCAAGCTAGATATTCTAAAGGCATATGACATGGTGGACAGGCAATCTTTACTGGAAGTATTGGGAAAGTTTGGTTTTGATGGAAACTAGATCAATTGGATAAAGAGTTGCATTTCAACTGCCAAATTTTTTGTGCTAGTGAATGGAGCAACACATGGTGTTTTTTACATTATCAAGGGGTCTAAGGAAAGGTGATCCCCTCCCACCTTTCCTATTCATAATCATGGGAAAATTATTAGGAAGAGGCATCCAAACATTGAGGAGTGAAGTAAAATGGACTAGAGTTCATGTAGCAAACAATATGGAACCTACTACACACCAACAGTTTGCAGATGACACCATCTTGTTTAGATCAGCAAGTAGGAAGGAAGCCAGGGTGATCAAGACCTTCCTAGATGAATATTATAAGGCATCTAGGCAAAGCATAAATTAGGGAAAATCTGAAATCTTCTTTCTCAACACTCAACCGAATTTGCAAAGAGACCTGGCAAAAAATTTGAATTTGAAGGTGGCAACTTTTCATTAGCACTTCTTAGGCATGCCTTTGTTTTAAGGGATAAGTATAAAATGATACTGGGAAAATTTGATTAATAGCTACAAAATCAAACTGGGAACTTGGAAAGGGAAGTGGCTTTCATCGACAGGAAGACTCCTAATGGTAAAATCAATGCTATCAGCTATCCTAATTTATTCAATGTCATGTTTGAAACTACCAAAAGCAATAGAGGAGGCCTTGAATCGAATTTTCCAAAAAAAAATTTGGAGTGGCACCAGTGAGTAGAATAAATTCACTTTGGTAGCCTGGGACAAAATCTGCATTCCAAAGGAGGCAGGAGGAGCAAGATTAAAACAACTAGCAATAATGAATCAAGCAATGGGAGAAAAATTCGTCTGGGATGTATATGCAAGAGGAGAATAGAAATGGGTAAGGATCCTGAGAAAAAAATACTTGGACTCGGATGACCCCACCCACATCCTCACTATGATTGTACCACTGAAGGGTTCTGTGATTTGGAATTACATCTCGGAGTGCAGGGATATAATGACCAAGTATGTCACCCAGGAGATCAAAGATGGGAGAAGTGTATCCTTTTGGAGTGACTCATGGTGTGGCAAGCCACCTATAGACAATACACTAGAAATGGTAGAACTCAAGGTAGAATCAACTCAAGTCTATGGATCCAAGGTCTACAATTATGGGAAGGTAATGCATAAAAATAGAATAATCAGTTGGAATTGGAATTATCTTCAGGAAATTAATGCCCACAAGCTCAAAAAGAAACACTGTTAGAAATTCTCAAAAATAGGCACTTTAATCCCTCCAAAAAAGGGGATGTAGTTCGGTGGTGTGGATTGACCACAGGTACTTATAAAGTAAATTTTGGGTAAAAAATCAAAGAGTTATCCATTGCAAGGCAATACTAGCCATGCAAATTGTTATGGAGAAAAAACTACCTCCCCAAAGCAGGGGTATTCTCATGGTTGGCAATTCAAAAGTGAATTATCACTAAAGATAGGCTAGTAACATTTGGAATTCAAGGCCCTGGAAGATGCGTGATGTGAAAAAATAACCTTGAAATAGGTCCTGACATGCCCATATGTGAATTCCTGTTGGAACTTTGTTAGGAGTAAATTAAATTTGCAATGCCCCATGCCAGTAGACATTGAGACTTGGTTCAAGATGTGGCCATCCAAACACAAAAAATTGGCATTTGGAGGGATATGGCAGGTCACTCCATCCATAGCCATATGGAAGATTTGGAAGGAGCGGAATAGAAGAATATTTCAAGTTAAAGAAATGGGAGCGGAAAGGCTATGGGCCAAGATAGAGAGGGAAATCACAAAACTTGTCAATGAAGATGCCCGTAGCAACGCTATCAAGCAAAGAATTTTCACTAGTTGGGATGACAAAATGATGAAGCTACTCAGTGGATTGAAACCTCCATTGCTCAGTGGAAGCAGTGGATCCTATCCACAAAAAGAAAAAATAAGGAAGGTAGTGTGGGTAGTGTCAAAGGAAGGCTAGATCAAAATTAATTTTGATGGAGCCTCCCATAGTAACCCAGGTCCAAGGGGGCTAGTTGTATAGCTTGTGATGAGTAGGGAAAAAATTTAGCAGATAAATCTATCTCTTTAGGGTTTTCCACTAACAACAAAGCAAAATTTTGAGCAGCTCTAATTGGATTACAATTAGGTTTAGAACTAGGCGTGAAATGCATCCATTTGGAGGGTGACTCTCTTATCACAATCAATGCAATTTGTAGCAATAGTGCACCAAATTGGAAACTAAACCACCTACTGCAACCCATCAAATAATTGATAGACAAATTTGATTCCTTCCAAGTAAGCCACATATACCAAGCAGGGAACAACATGGCAGATGAGTTGGCAAAGAGGGCAATAGAAGAGACACATAATCAAAGGGAGGGGTAGATCAAAATAATCCTGGATGATGGGACATCAAATCATAAGTTGGAAAAAAGACATCATTGATGATCTAGACAAATCAGTGGTGAAAAGGGCACATACTATAATAAGGGCCAAATTTGAAGTGGGAAGAAATGATAAGACAATAGCCATTAATAGAAGGTAAGGCACAAGGCATGATAACAAATTCCAAGGAAAGGGAAATGATGGGTGATGCACGACTTTAAACTGGAAAGAAAATTTGTATCCCTTGGCCAGGTTGTGGATTTGAAGGCATGATTTAAATGTCATGGACACCAATCTCACCATTATGATGGGGTAAGGTCATCTCTTATCAAAATCCAAATTTGGTGGTTGTATAAGCAAAGTCAAGGATGATTTGAATTGGTGAGGTTGATTTCATAGTTTGAGAGAGAAAATGGATACCACATTATTTTTTAACACAACAAAATAATAGCAGTCCTTCCATGGTGAAGTGACAGACAAGAGGCTGAAAGGGATGTTGGTTTTATCCCACCTTGTGGTGCTCTAGGCGACAAAGAAAATTTTGGAGAGGGAATTTCCAATAGCATATCATAAATTCAAGGAAAATGCAGACATATCAGCCATGTTCCTAGTGATGATGTACATGGTAGTGCCCAAGACAAGGGCCACGAAAATGTGCTAGATATTCTTCATTCATGCCATGTTGGGAGAGATTGATGAAGCCCTAGAAAATGTGGATGGAAATTTGATGGTTCCACTACCATAGAATTATTATATGTCACTCAAAAATGGAGCAGAGGTCAATAAATTTCCAGTGGTTAGGTCTCTCAACCCGGCCAGGATAGCGAAGATGTGGGAGGAAAAGGAATGAAGCATAATGTTCCTACTTAGGGTGGTAAAGATGATGAAAACCCAACACAAGGGATAGGTGAAAAATTATCTAGAAGAAGAAGGGTTGGCTAGTAAAGTGGTAGCAGACGAGGATGAAGACTGGGATCTTGGAATGGGAAAGGAATGGGTGTCAAACAACGAAAAAGACTCAGAAGCCAAGGCAAGTAGCCCTATGCATATCAAGTGCAGTGCGGACTACCCTATGATAGAATATTACCTATCGTACATGAAGAGGGAGGAAATAGAGGAAGAAGAGGATGAAGATGAATGATCAAGACAGGGCTCTATAAAAGTCTCTGGTATTTTAATATGGTAGTTTATGTTGAATAGTAATCAATGGTTGAGTTAGTCTCGAGTCTAGTCTTTGGCCATTTTGTTCCATGGCCATTTTGTAAGAAATTAAAGGGTTGGATAGAGTTTTAAAGCTATTTTGATACATGTTCAGTGTCAATTCTATTGTCTAGATGAAGGTCGATGATGGGGGATACACTATGATGCAAGAGCATCCTAAGCGAATGAGCAATCAACATCAACCAAAAAAAAAGGAGGTTTAGTTTTTTAATGAATTTTTGAATTATGGTGTGGGATTATGTGGTTGGAAATTCATGTTTAATAGTTTCAATTGATTGAATGTTGATTAAATTAATTTTTCAATACACAACTTTTAAATGTGGCAAGCTGGCATAGTGGAATAAAGCCAAAATTGCAATTTTAATGCAATAAATAGATAAAAATGCCACAAAAAGCATGAAGGATGGGGGAAATTGAATTAATATGGTTTTAAAAACTCCCCATAATTATCCCTAAAAATTAGGAGCTGAGGAGATGGGTATCCAGGTCTAATTTTTTCATTTTGCCTTTGTAGGAGATAAGGAAGGAGTGGGTAATTGTAACTTCAATCTTTATTGGAGAGTTATGAAAAATAATTTATGAGGATTTTATTTTTTATATTTTTGGAGGTTAATTTGCATCCAAGAAGGTGGGTGTACCATTCAGGGAGAGGAGGAGAAGATGAAATGAAAAAACAATTTTCATTCTAGGTGAAGAAAATGGGGAAGAATCTCATTGAGATGAGAGGAAATTGAAGAGGATTTGAAGGAGGGTAAAAGGGAAGGCATGGTATTCTAAAAAGGATTGTTTTTTGCTATGTATTTCAATTTTTAAATGATATTCGACATCTATGGAGTGTCCCAGGCATTCAGAGTGAAGATGTTGTGTTGCAAGTGGAGGATATGGTTACATTGAGCAAATTAAGCTTCAAGAAACTACACAATCTGAGTAGTTTATTTTAGTTTATCATTTTTTCTGCATATAGGATGTTATATTGGACATATTTTTCTTTCCACCAGTCCATTAGTGACTGAAAATAACATTTGTAATTTTTATTTGTTGAATGAAAACTATTTGTTGCAAGTTGTAGCCCAAGTTCTGAAAACTATTTGCAAGTATGCCAACTATTTGATTAAATGTTTGTGAGGATTTTAAGAGGGTTATTTGAGGATTTTTGAAGGGTTTTGAAGCCCTCTACACTAGTGGTATTAGAGCCAGAAGATTCTAAGTGTACAGGAATATTCACCGAAAGGAGGTAGTTTGCACCAGGATTGAGCTTGTGGGTATTCAAAAAATGTATGCAAGAGGAGCCCAACGTGGTAGGGGAAGAGATAGAGGAAGAATGAAAAACTTTGTCCATGGAAATGAATTTAGAGCCTTGAAAAGGCAAGTGGAGACAATCCACGAAGAGATAAGAAGAGGTTTTGCAAAAAGAAGAGAACCAGAGAGTGATGAAGAAGAAGATCCCTCATAGAATGCTAGCCTGACAAGTGAGCAAAGAGATGCAGTTGCAGCAGTTGCAAATGACCCATTGTTGAGAGCCCTTTCAAATATTGGAAAGAGCCAAAGATTGATGTTCCTACATTCAATGGAAATTTGAATCCAGAGGAGTTGATAGATTGGATTAATGATATGGAGGAGTATTTTTGAATTCGAGGAAATTGAGGACCCTAATAGAATAAGGTTTGCAAAAACCAGATTAAAGGGACATGCTTCCATTTGGTGGAGGGAGATTCAATTGGAAAGAGGAAGAAAACGGAAGGAGAAAATAAAAACATGGGTCAAAATGGTAGAGAAAATGAAAAGGCAGTTTATTCCAGTGGATTATGAGATAGATTTGTTGAAGAAAATGCAAGGATTGAAACAAGGAACGAAGACAGTGAAGGAATACACTGAAGAGTTTCATCGGATTCGCATTAGAATAGGACATGTTGAAGCAAATAAGGAGAAATTTTCAAGATACATTAAT
Organism: Sequoia sempervirens; assembly: GCA_007258455.2. NCBI lineage: Eukaryota > Viridiplantae > Streptophyta > Pinopsida > Cupressales > Cupressaceae > Sequoia > Sequoia sempervirens. The sequence continues at coordinate 46,936 of VDFB02050786.1, read as the reverse complement.
GGCTTGAGGCTAAGAATTCAAGAGGAGATGACATTAGTGAGGGTTTTAACCATGGAGAATGCATATCAAGTTGCCTTGAAGATTGAAGAAAGAATGAACAAAAGATTTGAAAATAAGCAAAGAGGAAAGGGTAAAATTAATGTGCAGCAGTATGAGGATAAAAATCAGATTGGAGACACTAAGGGAAGCATGGAAGAAAGAGGTGAGAGTTCAAATCAGACCTGTGATCAAAATTTTAGAAGAAGAGGGAGATCGGGTAGAGGATTTGGAAGAGGAAATTATAAAATGACTTGTTCCAGATGTGGAGAAGGACATAGATCTTATGAGTGTCTAGAACAAGAGAAGACAAATAGGAGGACTGAAAACCATGCAAGGGTAGCGAATTTGAATGAGGAATATGCTAAGTCTTCACACTCAGAAGAGGTAGAGAGTGGAGAAACACTTGTTTCAAGAAGAGTCTTGATGAACGAGGGAAAAGAACCTGATCAAAGGAGAAGATTGTTCAGAACGAGATACCCCTTAGCAATGATTTACCGAAAAGAAAAAAAAAAGTCACATATATATTAATATATAATTGTATATATATACGAATAATATTACTTATATATTTATACATGCAATTATTATTCAGTAATTAAATGTATTTGATAACTTTATAAAGAATATATATCGATATATATGTATATACATATATATATTCAAATGGATATAAATATATATACATATATATAATATATATACTATCAACATTGGAAATATATATGATAATTCTAAGTGCAATAAATAGCGCTATTTTAAAGTGAAGCACATATATGATAATGTGCATATATCATACTTGGCACAACCTTGACTTATATATATCTTCCAGTGCATAAAGTGTTTTGAAGACTAAGTCAACCAAAACAAAAAGCATGTATGAGTATGCTATTGTGTAAAGCATTTAAAAAGGGAAGTTAAAATAGTTTGCAAACCATTTGAAGAATTCAAGCTAGCACTAGAATATGTGGCACCAATTTTTAGAGTATGTAATTCTTAAGAAGTTTGTTGAATTCACATTTAAGACTGATATTATTTTGTGAGACTCGGTCAAGTGGAGACTTGACATCAATTTGTGAAGGAATTCTAATTAGGAAAGTTTTTTTGAGCTTGTTGTTCTATATATCAAGTTGACTCAACCATTTAAATGGAGAGGGTTGTGATGTGTTGCAAACTTGTGAGTTAGACTAATGAGTCATTGCATGAGGTTAGAAATGTGGCAGAAATACTAACTTGTTTGTAGCCTTCGATTGCTCACAAATTAGATTAAATAGAGGTGTGCATTCTACCAATTGTTACACTTATCATTCTAATTATCTTACTATTATTTTGCTATGATTTTGAGTTTAGTGAGTTGAGAGCTTGTGATTTTAGAGTGGTTTTTCTATTTTCTATTTGTGGTTAGTATGAGAATTAGTGGGAAGTTAGAAGAGGGAAAATAAGTTGATCTTGGAGGAAGTATCAAGTGAGCTTGAGGATTAGAGCTAGGAAGGAGTTTTATCAATTGGACCATTATACAAGCATGCTAGTTTCTATACCTTTGTCTTTATGTTGGAAAGTATAAATAGTTTTATTACTATGTTGGAAAGAATGTTTTTGAATATGTTGTGATGTTTATGATTGCATGTTTCTTAGTTGTGCAATATGTTGTAGAACCCATATTATTAGTTATGTTTGTATGTACCCTATATATGAGAGTTTATATGAATGCAACACACTTATACTATATGTAGTTGTCATCACCATATGTAGGATGTCTATACTAGACATATCTAGCAATAAGCAAGAAGTTGCTAGAATCGCCTTGGCAGTAAAGTCATTTTGTTTATGAAATGTTATGTGGGTTATTCCTAGGATTTTTTTGATCCATGGGAAAGGAGGTAACCAAGATATAGAGTATAATGGTTGTTAAAACAAAATCAAGCTAGGAAGGTGGGTGAACATGTGACTTCCACTCTAAGTTCAAGGTGATGGAAACTTTGGCCAAAGTAGTGTAAGTAGCCACTTTTTACACTGTCAGTTTCACTGTGATCCAGGATTACATACTAGGCAAAGGATGTTCATACATGTAAGTTGTAACCACTGTATTTCAATTCTAGAAATGTATAGGATATAACACCAAGCTCAAAAATGGCTATTGTTATGAGGTTACCAAACCAATCTCTTCGTTGAAGGGTAGGGCCATCTTACCAGTTAAGTAGATGTGTAGAGGACTCTGGTAAGTTCGTGGTTGGAAAAAAAGCACTTGAGTGATGCTTCTCCTCATCAGTTGGCAGCCAAGATTTGAGGGGGATTTCGTAGACCATTGTACTTTATATATTTTGTAAGCTTGTTTAAGTTATGTATGTAACTTGTATCCATCTCTATAGAAATTGTAAATATGAAATGTCATATGGAAATTATGTATCATCATTATTTGAATTAATGAAAGGAATTATTTTGTATTCAATGGGAAATTTTGAAATATGTTTCAAATGTGAATTTATTATTCAAAGGAAAAGAAAAAATCATTTCTCTTAAAGGTTAGATGCATAAAATATTCACTTGCGGGTTAAAAATAGGAAAAATTACTATGTAGAACAATGGGCATGTTGCATAGGTTTTACTCTGTCAATACCAAAACATTTTACTAACATTGTGCAGGAATCATTGTTATACAAAGTCACACCTACTGTATGCAGAGGCAAAGAAACTGATGCAAAATAAGGGTGGAAACCTCCTCAAAATGGCACACAAATGAACATCATATCAACTTCAAAATATATTTCAAAGAACTCATCAAAATTCACCTTTTGAGCATGCTTCCCTTGTAGCATAGGCAACCCAGTTTAAGGGCTTTTTCACTAATTTTTTACAAAACACTTGAAAAAATAATTATGGATTGAGATACCCTTTTCAGAGCTACACCACATATATGAAAACCAATATCTACTCCCTTAGACCATATCATAGATCCAATACACCTACCACAAAAAAGGCTAGTGGATTAGTCCATTTTTACAAAGAAAGTACCTTTTAAATGTTAGGTATCCACCAAAAAACCATAAAAATTCTTGAGTAATAATGCAAAACTTCATATTTTTAGGTTAGATTGCAACTTCAAGGCCTTTGGCCTACTGCTTCAAGAAACCCTCCAAAAATAAGAAAAAACGCAAGGGTTTTAAGGAATTTGCAGCTCCCAAGCTTTCTAGATCAAGCCACTACTCCAAACATGTCACAAAACACCTTCAAAAACTCAAATGACACTCACAAGGCCTCCACATTCATTAGTTTACCAAATCACCATCATGGTTGCTCACTTCTACACAAAAATTGGCTCTACCCAACCTAGGGCATTACTCCACTGACCAATTTCATGCTCTCCTAAACTCCTAAATGCATTTAACATCTAACCTAACATGATACACACCAATCCACTAAGTTATAGATCCATTACAGTGTGTGGATTGGTGAAAATCATTACATTATGGCCCCCAAACCCTTACACGGCCAAAACAGAGCAATCACTATATTTTATTGATTTCTCTGAAAAAATAGTGAATTAAACCCTCAAAAAAAGTGTAACAGATAGAAAATACATGTACTTACAAACATTGGTAATCTCAAGCCATAACAAGCCTGTACGGGCTCATACAAGTCTGGAAAAGAAAGAAAAAAAATAGAAAATTATGAGAAATAACATAGCTTTTAGTGATTTACTCCTTCTATTCTTCTAGCAAACCATTACAATTATTTTCTTCACCTTTTTAAAGGTTCTTCCTCCAAACTACCCACCAACCAACCCTCAACTACTTTTTAAACCTCCTTGTGACCATTGGATGCAAATTACATTGTTTTTACAATTTTGTTAACAACATTGTTACACATTTTGTAATATTTGCATTTGTGGCCCCAAGTGACTCTAAACTAACCAAAGACACCTTGAATGGTCTCATTGGACCTTATTCAACATAGAATGAGACTTTACTCACCAAAATCCTCTAAAACCCATGATTACATATGTGTTTTGCATTATGGACCAATTTGACATATTTCACCATTGTTTCACAAGATGACTCTTCCAAACACATATTAGGACTAAGTTAAGCCTAAATATATTAAAGAGTGGTCTTAATGACCTTATTTATCATAATAAACTCAAAATTTAACAAATTCCTGAAGCCTACTTGGAATCAACTTCAAATTTGATGGTGCCCCTCTAAGTTCAGGTTGATGGAAACTTTTTCCAAAGTAGTGTAAGTAGCCACTTTTTACATTGTCAGTTTCACTATGATTTGGGATTTCATACTAGGCAAGGGATGTTAATACATGTAAGTTATAACCACTATATTTCAGTTCTAGAAAAATATAGGACATAACGCCAAGCTCAAAAACAGCTATTATTATGAGTTTACAAAACCAATCTCTTCGTCAAAGGGTAGGGCCATCTTACCAGTTAAGTAGATGTGTAGAGGACTCTGGTAAGTTCGTGGTTGGAAAAAAAGCACTTGAGTGATGTTTCTCCTCATCAATTGATGGCTAGGATTTGAGGGGGATTTCGTAGACCATTGTACTTTATATATTTTGTAAGCTTGTTTAAGTTATGTATGTAACTTGTATCCATCTCTATAGAAATTGTAAATATGAAATGTCATATGGAAATTATGTATCATCATTATTTGAATTAATGAAAGGAATTATTTTGTATTCAATGGGAAATTTTGAAATATGTTTCAAATGTGAATTTATTATTCAGAGGGAAAGAAAAAAATTATTTCTCTTAAAGGTTAGATGCATAAACTATTCACTTGTGGGTTAAAAATAGGAAAAATTACTATGTAGAACAATGGGCATGTTGCATAGGTTTTACTCCATCAATACCAGAACATTTTACTAACATTGCGTAGGAATCGTTGCTATACAAAGTCACACCTATTGCATGCAGAGGTAGAGAAACACCTACAATGGTGGATGACCCACTAGAACATGTAAATTTTGAGTTCCTCATTACCAACCAGGAGAGAGCAACTGTTTTAAATAATATACCTCCTTCAAAAAAAATTGTCTTTTATGGCTTGGTTACTGAGGACCATATACCTTCTTGTTTGAGTTTGATGTCTTGTATATAAGTTATGATTACATAAAATATGCACACATAATAAAAATATTTCCAAAAACCTTGAAGGATGTTTCCTTAAGATGGTTTATGGGTCTAGGAAGAGATGTTGTTCCACATTGGGACACTATGAAGACAAAGGTCCTAGAGAAATAGCAAGACTATTGTAGAGGAGTTGACAGAAGAAGAGATGACATTTTTAGGATGTATCAAAAAGAAGATGAACCATTGGAGGACTATATAGATAGGTTCTAATTCTACTTGAAGAAGAATCTACAAAATAGACTTTCAGAAGAATCCCTGAATTTGGTATTTTTAAGAGAAGTCAATGATGATTGCATGGATTCCCTTAACCTTATTGGGTCAAGAGATGTATCACAATTACCTTTTGAAGAAATTTTTAGGGTTTGTAGAAACTATTCAAGGAACTTTACTAAGAGGACAAAAGGTGAAAGAACATCTTGCATCATCAAGACATCTAATGGAGAATCTAGAGTGTAATTTAGTAACCTATTTTCCAACATGAAAGAAGATATCATTTGGATACCCAATTGGACACTCTACATGTAAAGAAAAATCAAGAAGAGGTAGATTCAATCCTTACTATATACTTCCCTAACTATAGACAAAGAAAATCTAATTTCAAGTGCAAAAGATTAGCAAGTATTATAGAGGAAAAACTAGGGAAACTAGACTTTCAAGCACTAGAGGGTCAAGATGGACAATTTTTCTACATTTCATAAAGGAGACCACAACAACCAAGATAAGGTATCCCTTAAGATCCTTTGAATTTAAATACACCATTTCTAGTTAGCAATCAAAATTTATCTAGTTGGAACCCTCAGCATTGGGAAAACACCCAAAACCAATGGAAAAATCCTCAACCAAATTGGAACCAATAGCAACAAAACATGTGGCCACAAAAAAAAAAAGGATCTAACTACAACTGTAAAGACCTACCACGTACCCTAGAGAACAGACACTAACAACCTGAGGTAGAACAATTGTTTTTTGAAAGGTGCAACATTCATTTGTATGCAAATAGCATTAATATTAAGTTCTTTAGTCTAAGTCCTCTAGGGTCTGCGACAACATTAATTTTCACGCATCTAAAAATTAACATGTAACCTTTAAGAAACATTACAATAATCAACTACTAACATCATTACAAAAATTGCATCAAAATATTCCATTTATTTGAATCAACAATAAAGTACAACCATAACATATTTACATGGAATTAAATTGATTCAAATCATTTAATTACAAATATAATGCCAACTAGTCTAGTCCAATACATAGTAGTGTTCTTCATCCGATACATCAATACATTTACATTCTAAATAAATTTATCTCCCAATTTCCAGTGAGGTGTGAACATCAAAATGAAACATGATACATCAATGTGGTACAATACAAATACAAGCATAACAAATCCTGAAGGCCGGTACAATGTTGTAGTCCACAGATCAAGAGAAGTCATCACGACATGCACAGGAGAAGGAAACGCAATGGAGATCGAAACATGTTCCACCCAACCACATGGAACCCGAAGGCCCCACCCCCCATGCTAGGAGATAGCAAAGGTTCCCACCATCACTGACAAACATGCACAAGGCTAACATGACAAACAAGAACAAGAAGAACAACATCAACGATATTACACCACAGAAGGAAAAAGGTACAAGACAACATATGGTTGACATGACAATGTTTGAACAATCATGGAACAACAACAATAATAGACAAAACACTTCCAGAGGCACAAAATCAACTAAGGGGATGTAAAGAACCAAGGGAGTACAAAGTTGTCGTAGGAGTGAGTGTCATCGCATAATTGCTATGGGTTACCCTGGCGTAACCTTCCTAGGCTACCGGACCCCCATCTTGGGTTACCCTGGCTACCTCTACCGGCCACTGGACCCCCATACAAACTATACGGGACCAGCTTACCTTCCAAACAGACCAGGCAGTTGGTCTTGCCATTCCAGGCCTTCTCGACTCATCTCAAGCCTATACGAGCACTTGATCCATGAGCGAGGCATTATTTTATCTTGATTAGTGTTTTAACTACCCAATTCTCCTAATTAATTAATTAGCTTATCACTTGATTAAACTCTTAGTGAGTTACCCTGGTGCCCCTTTGTGTGTCGGACCCCCACTGAGAGCCACTCCCCTACTGAAAACTAGGAAACCAAAAAAAATCAAGTGCAAAGCCACTTGCACAATCTTAAAATTCATAATCAATACAACATGGCGAGGCATATCCTTCCCGCCTTCCAGTTACAAACTCCAATCACAAGGTGAACATACTGTGCGAGGCTAATAGGCATTACATGCTTAATGCAAATGAAAAAGCAATTATCTCCAAACTTTAACATATTCTCATCAAGAAAAGAATCTCCCCTAGCCTCTGGAAAGCTCCTATTAGTCACTTATATAAGGATTACACATATGAACAAAACCCACATTCATACCAACAATGACCATTCACTTGTTTCCACTACCACTCAAAATCATAAGAGAGCATAGAAACAAGATGGCATTATGAGACATTCATTTTATGATTAAAGTTAAATCATCAAATTCAAGGTAAATCTTATATTTATCACTAGCTTCATTTATCTTTTACACTTTATTAATATTTCTAAGAAACAATCGATACTTCTTGATTTACACAATTAAATACAATACTAAAAAGGTATAGAACATGAAAATATACTCCCTTAACTTTATTTAAGGGATAACTTAAATTAAGCACTTCTACGTTGACTTTCCTTTCTTTTAAGACTTTAAGGGCTTAATTTATATATTTTACTCTCTTTTTTTTTTTAAGGTTACGTTATAAAGTGAAGCATTCCAAGACAATGACTAGGATCTTCTATTCCTTTAAAACTTATATGCATGACAAGAAAAGCTCACCGTTTTAAGGGACCTCTTGGAACATGAGTGAGCATGTCCGTGTGCAATAAGAAGCATATCTATACTTATAGGTATATATATAATATCTGCAATTTTGAGTGCGCACATGTGTGGTCGATATATACATATATAAGTGGTGCAGACTACCTTAAACAGATGGTGTTTGAGTCATGAAGTGACATGGAGCTATTAACAAACAAGATGGAGGGAGAGAGGGAAACTCTAGCACAGGATATTGTCGATGGGATTTTTTTTTATAATTTTATTTATTTATTTTTCTATGCACCAATGCTCATTGGTGAATTTTTTTTTTTTTATCTGCAGCAAGTGCAGAAATAAAAAGATTCAAAGATAGATTGCAAAATGCCAAAATGCTACGTTCAATTATCTTTAGATCACATTAAAGGCTAAACCAAATTCTACCGTTCTCAGGACTGTCAGTTCAAACCAAAATCAGATGCCTTTATCAGATGTAACTACCAGTTGGAAATACTATCAACATCTATTCGCTGAATATACAAAGATAAGCACAAACGGCATACACCTCGGACTCCTGAATGAGACAAACAGAAGTTGACTTCTAATGCCGACCCAAAAATGTTTGCAAGTCTAAATTTAAGAAGGTCAGACGTTGAGTAACAGGAAAATTACAGACGACAATAAAGAGGGATTTCATTTGGACAGTCTAAATGCATATAGCGGTTGAATAGGGCGAACATAGACAAACTATAGAGTCGGCTATTCGATGGATAGAGGGGTGGGTAAATCGAAGGCTAAAGAAACTAAAATACACATAAGCTAAAATGATACATAACCATTCCATTATTTAGGAAAGGTCGGCACTGAGAGAGAGATAAGGTAGCGATTTTCTCTTAAATTTTAAAGTGGGCAGAGAGAAGAATCAACAGGTATAAGACAGCGACCTAGTTTGAAAGGAGATATTTATATGTTCATCCAAAACAAAGCAACGGCTTCAATCACAATATAACTTGCTAGAACATAAGATCTGGGTGATGACAAAAGAAATGAAGCCGCGGTATAAGAATGAAGGTCCATTTAAGGAGTTAGACGGTACAGAGCGACGCAGAAACTTGCATGGAGACTATCTACAGATGGCAATGTAAAGGGAATTGATGAATCTTTTATTTTATTTATTTTTTTATGCTTAATTCTGCAATATAAGATAAACATTTAATTGCTTACACACCTATCTCAGTCGCCTAATAGATCCTGACCTGAAACTGTTATTGTACATGGAGTATTCTATGCATGCATGAGATAAAAACCAGCAGGTACCTAAGTTAATATATATTTGTTAAGAGATAGCGGTGGTATAACCACAGGGTAGTATAAAGCATATGAAATAAACACAACTCAATTTCAAACATTCGTTTTGTTTCAGACAACACAATTGCATTATTCATTTCTATCTGAGCATTAAAATTAAAGGTTGATAATGGAACATGGAGTAACGAAATAGCTGAGCTAAACGATTTGTCAGCTTTGAATTTCTGGATGCGATTCAAATTTTTCCTCCAACTTTCGCTTATAGCCTCCAGCTCTTCTGAAACCCCGCCTCTGCCAGATTCCCAATACCTCCCAAAATCCAAGCTTCTCAGGCTTGTGGGAAAAATTTTCTTTTTCAGAACTAGAGGAAAATTTACGGTGATCATTCTCCCCAGTTTTTCCACCCCACCCCCGTTATGTTCATGAAAAGCCCAAAAAAAAGGCAATTATTTCAAAAAGAAAGATTCCCTACTTTCTTTTTGTTTATTTATAGCCAATTACGTAAATTTTGCAACTACATGCATTGGGTGACTGCCATGCCACAAATTAGTATAAAACTGACTTAGTTATTTCCACATTAATTTGTTTCTATTTGTAGCTGTTTAATAATTGCAGTTTTCCAATTCAATATTTTATTTCATGTTTTATCATTTTAATTTATTTCAACTATAATTTGTTAATTAATCTTCTTTTTTAATGTTTAATTTCCAAATACTTTTTCATTTATAAATCACCTTAATATTCTATTTTCTTACTTCAAAATTTCATTTTATTATGACATTAATTATAAAAGAATTTATCCTAAAGTTTAATTTATTAAAATCAAACAATCACTTTAACATTATTTATTTAATTTATTCATCCATCATAAAAGACTTATATTAAATTATCTTCATGACTTTGATTTGATGTTTTCTATCTAAACAAGGTAATTAAACAAGGCACACACTTAGGTGTCACCAACAATGATACACAGCGTGGAGGGGCATTACAACAACCCCCAATGGCCACAACAAAATCAATGGAAACCTCAATGGAAAATGGGATAGCAATGGTAAAACCAAAATATAAATTACTAGCAGCCACAACAGTAAGCCATCATGCCCAATTCAACAAATCCATCATCTCAGCCACCAAGAACACCTTAACTACCATCCCAACCTTCACCTAACCCAAATAAAAATCTTGTTCAATAGGCCTACACTAATGAGGCTATTCAATACCCTACTTATGGGGTAGAGATGAGTGATTTCCACCTCAGGTCAAGGAAAACATTGGTTAGGTCTTTATCCCCTCAAATATTTGAGTTGGTAGATGAGGAACCCTCAGTAGAAGCCTTGGACAAACCACCTATGGAACTTGAGTCAAATTAGGTGAACCAGACCACTTCAAGTCCATAGAATCCATTCCTTGAGTAGTTAGATGTTCAAAAACATCAAAACCAAGTTGAAACCGGCCTATTATGGCAGCTTCAAAATGTATTTATAAAGATACCTCTCATTCAAGTCATCAAGGAAATATTCATTTATACAAAAATAGTGAGAGACTTTTGTCTTAAAAGACAAGGAAGAAAGAGAAAGGACCCTCAGATTGTACATGTCTTTAGGAATCTTGCTGATATCATGCTAGGAAACATAATTGTCCCTAAGTATATAGATCTTGGAAGTCTAGTGGTAGATGTTAAGATAAATGGTACCCACATCAAAAACAACTTGATAGACTTAGGGGCAGCCATTAGAGAAGACAATTTAGCATACTCTAGATGAAGAAGACCAATATTCCCTACAGACTCTCATGACTATTGAACACATCCCTTTGTTGATTAACCAAGATGAGGATGATTTAATTACACACATTGTACAAAATAAATGCGATAGGAATCTGCAACAATAGAACTATCTTTCATGTCTATAGGATCCTCTACAAAATATTATACCTTTCAATTCATCATAATTAGTATCCTAGCTTTTCCATTCCTTATTTCCACAAAAAGTGTGTCCTAGAGATTGTTGGACTTTACCTTTCATCCGTACAATCTACATCTAGGACTTTAGAAATCATGACAAGTAGAATGTTAAATGTTAGCAATGGATTAACTGTTGAGTAATAGACTTCCCTAACAATTGTGTTGTAAGAACACGTAGCAACCTTTACATGGGACTACCATAACATGAATGGGATTGATCTATACCTGTGCATGCATAGGATATACATTAATTATGGTTTCAACCCAATTAGACAACCCCTAAGGAAAATGAACCCTACACTAAGAGACAGTCAAAACTGTGTTACAAAAATTGCTTGATACAAGCTTCATTTATCCTATTTTTGAAATTTAATGGGTGTCACCCCTAGTTATTTTCCCAGATAAAGGGTGGAAATGGAGAGTGTATGTGGACTATAGATATTTAAACACAACCACTAGAAAAGAAAAATTTCCACTAGCTTTCATTGATCAAGTGCTTGACTCCCTAGCAGGTAAAAAGTACTTCTCCTTTCTAAATGGATTCAGAGGCTACAACCAAATTAGAATATCTCTAGAGGACCAAGATAAAACCACCTTTACATGACCTTAGGGCACATATTCCTATTCCATTCTTCCCTTTGGACTATGCAATCCTCTAGCCACTTTTCGACAGGAAATGCTAAGTATTTTTTTAGATTTTTCTCATGACTCCATGGAAATCTACATGGATGATTTTACAAGCTATGGTGAAACATGTGATGAAGCACTCAATAACCTAGAGAAGGTTTTAAAGAGGTTTCAAGAACACAATCTATCACTAAGTCATGAGAAATGTTTCATGATGATGACCCAAGGGATTGTACTATGACATTTTTTATCAAGTGAAGGGATTCGAGTGGATCCAAATAAGATTGAGATAATCTCCACACTCCCTATGCCATCGATACAAAGAGATGTAAGGAGTTTTCTAGGACCTACGAGCTACTATATAATATTTATTTAGGATTTTAGTAAAATTGCAGCACCTTTATTTTTTCTACTCATTAAAGATATAGAATTTGAGTGGACCACATAATGTCAACACTCTTTTGAAGCATTTAAGACAACATTGACAAAAGCACCTATCTTGAGAGGACCAAACTGAACTTTTCCTTTCCACATACACACAAATGCTTCTAACTTTTCCATATGAGTAGTACTTGGACAAAAGGAAGGTAATAAGGAGTATGTTATTTATATATCAGTAAGAACCTACAAGGAGCAAAAATCAACTACATAGTCATAGAAAAAGAGATGTTGGCATTTGTCTATACAATTAACAAGTTTAGGCACTATATCACAAGGTATCCTCTTTATCCACACTAATCACACTATAATAATGAAATAATGAATAAACCTATGGTAGGTGGTAGACTAGTCAAATGGTTGTTATTACTATAGGACTTTGATATTACTATAGTGGATAAGCATGGAAAGGACAATGTGGTGGAAAATTCTCTATCTAGATTACCAACTCAATTAGCAGAAGGTGTTTTTGATGATTCTTTTCTGGATGAAAATCTATTTTCTCTAACATTCTATACACCTTGGTTTATTGATATTTCCAATTACTTAGTAGCAGGACAAATACCACCTCATTTCTCCCCTAGAGAAAAGAGACAATTGGTGCACAAAAGTTTCCCATACTCCTTGGTAGCTGGTTATTTATTTTATATAGGTCCAGATAACATTATGAGGAGATGCATAAGAGAGGATGAGGTCTATGATATCATCAAATATTGTCATGATGAACCCTGTGGGGAACACTTTGTAGTAAAGATGATTGCACTCAAGATTCTCACCATTGGCTATTATTGGCAACTCTTCATAAGGATTCAGTGAAATATACAAGGAATTGTGACAGATGTCAGAAGAGGGGTAGGCCAACTAAATAAAATGATATGCCTTTACAACCATAATTAGCACTAGAACCATTTGATAAATGGAGGATATACTTCATTGGCCTAATATCACCAACATCCAATAACAAGGAGTATATTCTAGTTTACACAAATTATCTAACAAACTAGGTTAAAGTCAAAGCATTACAATTTTCTAGGAATGGTAATGTAGCCAAATTCTTGTATGAAGACATATTCACAAGGTATGGAGTACCAAGAGAAATTGTGGCAAATCAAGGTTCCTAGTTCACATCATATTTCATTAGCAAATTGGTTCAAGAGTATGAAATAAGGTATAGGAGATCAACACCCTACCATCCTCAAGCCAGTGGGCAAGTGAAAGTAAAAAATAGGGAGATTGAAAACATCCTGACCAAAACAATGTAGATTCATAGAAAATATTGGGTATCAAGGTTATATAAGGTAGTATGGGCCTATAGGACAACTTGAAAGATTACAATAATATTTACACCCTATGAGTTGGTGTATGGTAAAACAACAATACTGCCAATTGAATGAACACAAGACACTCTAGAAAACAATTGAACTATATATGGACTTGACAGTAGCACAAAAAGAAGTACTACACAATCTAAATGGATTAGATGAGATAAGAATGGAGGCCATGCACCACACTGAGATTGTTCAGAAGTAGAGAGTCAAATAGCATGATCATTATATCAAGACAAAGGAGTTTAGTGTGGGATATTGGGCTTTACTATATGACTCTAGATATAAAGATTATAAATGGAAGCTTCAAAGAAGGTGGTTAGGACCATATAAAATAGAGAAATTTTTTCCAAATGGAGAAATCGAGTTGCAAACCATTGATGTAGTCAAATTTTCACTACTGGTTAATAGTCGTAGACTAAAAATTTACAAGAATACAGTATAGAAGGATGACTTCCTTCTTTCATTGATGAAACAATATAGACCAAAAAAATCTTTAGATAAAGACATTAAACAAGACAATGATCATGGAAAAAGAATTGAAACAGACAATCATCCTGATGAGGACATTATAATAGAAAACAAAGATACAACAATACATACTATAGGTTCTACAAGTGAATCAGTAGATGAGCTACATAGCTCACCTACTGGGATCACTCTATTATAATTCACTATCCACCTTCACATGTACAAGTGACACAATCAAAAATCCTTTTCAAAAATACTCCACAATGCAGTAGGGACCTATAGCTTCATGAATAAAAGCTGATAGTTCAGATAGGGACCTGTTGTTGAAGGTACCCATAGCATGCACCAATCAAAAGTTTCAAATTTTTCTACCAACTTAATTGCATGCCATCCACATACCATTAATTTTTATATACATGCATCCAAACACCTATCATTTCACTGCATGCACTTTAACTATCACCTTCCATGTCATATTCCTCAATTTCCATGCATTTAAGAGATCAATTCATATCCCATAAGTCATACATTTTACAGCCTTTCCATTACCACATGCCAAGTTTTCATTTCATATATCACCTATTGTAATTAAGCAAATGTCAAATCATAATCCCGCTATCAACACTCTTAATTAGCTTCACATAAGCCGAGTTCAATTCAATTCATGTTGATAGGTACACATACTATTTTTCCATAATTATCATAGGTTGTAATTGTTTTTCGATATGTTTCCATTTAATTTTGCATGCTTTGTATTCATTTCCATATTTTGACTACATGTCATAACACCCTCAACATAGTAAAGTACAATTAAGTGAGGTCACTTAAAAGCTTCAATTGAGGGGAAAGTACATTTTCTAAGGTATTCAATCAAAAAAAATTCCATCAAAAACTTTTCTACCTTTCTACAAACTTTTCCATCTATTTTCCCAATTCTATGCCATAATCCAACTAATCCTAGCTAGTTCAAGCTATAATAAACAAGTATATCAATTGAACTTGAAGAATTCTTGTATAATAGACAACAAAGGTTTGGTTTGGTTGAAGTTGTGAGTATAATTTGTAGAAATTTGAACAAAAATATAATAGATTGCCATCATGAGAGGAGATATCATTCATAGAGAACTGTCTACACCTCAATAGATATTGGAAGATAGGTTGGTTTTTCCTATTTTCAGACAATCAAGATGGTTACGTTATTTCTTAAGGCTAACAAAATATAGTGAGGATATGACACAACAATTTGCAGAAACACTACAAAATGATGAAGCCATTGTTCAAGGGTTAAAGGTTCATGCTTTAGAAGTTGTAATTGCAAAACTGTCTAATTTTCCAAGAGTTGGATATGAATTCCGAGTTAGGGAAAATATTGTAGCTATCATGGAGGAATTCAAAGAGTATGGAGAGAACCTTGAATGAACATCCCAAGGCACTAAAAGGTTATCATTTCCATGGTTATGGGTTGTTGTTGTCTTTTACATTATTAAATATCTTACATGTGATGGTAGACTATCTCTTTTATATACAATGTATTTCAATATTTTGAGTCACCTTCGTCATGATAGAAGGATTAATGTGCCCAATTTCCTTTATAACTTGTTGAAGAGAATAGGGTCTAAATATAAATTAAAAATAAAAAATATAACAATGTCACACAATTGTTTAGTTATCCTATATGTGAAAAGAATTCTAATGTTTCAGTACCCACATATTTCTTGGGAAAGGTTTTTAATTTGTGAACACATTATTAATATTTTTGAAGAACCTATCCTAGATAATTTGGAATCACCAACTACATCATTGAGGGAAATGCCCTCTGGTTCACCTGTTGCTTCACCTACCCATAAAAGAGGAGAACTAGAGGAGTAGAGTCTACAAAATTTACCACATGCAACCTCTAAGCAACTAGCAGCAGAGGATGTCCAAGAAACCCCAACTTATTCCAAAACACCAAGAACAAGAAAGAGGAAAGGCGGATCTTCCTTTGCACCCAAAAAAGTGCAGAATAAGAAACCCACCTAGCCAAGGCATTCATACCGCCTGAAAAAGAAGGGTGTTATGAGGGGTAGTATCAAGAAGCAAAAGGAATAAAATACTATCATAGTGGAAGATTCATAATTGAAAGAAAATATTTTTGAAGATGTTCATACACTAGTTAAAATAAAATGGTATATTTCAACCACCTCTAAATCTAATTCAGAAGATAGTTTTGTTGCTAATAAGATAAGGAAGAGAACCCCACAAAGCCCTATTAGTGAGGGTTGTGATTACACTATGTGTGGTGATGATCAATTTTTGGAAAAAATATAAGAATTTGTTTATAGAAGAAAAGAATGTAAAGAAAGAATTACAGGAAGCATTGGATAGAATTAAATAGTTAGAGGAATTGGTAAGGACATATGAACAAAGAGACAAAGAAAGGGAGTTGAAAATTAAGGAGTTGGAGGAGAAGCTTCATACATATGGGCATGGGTCTAAATTATACTTACTTGCACAACTTACCATAGCAAAGGTGGGAAGTACAAAAATTATAGCTAAAACTTTGACAAGGACTCCAACTCATCACACTACAATGTCTCTAGGATATAAATTATGGGAAACAACTCAAGAATTCTCCCAATAAAAATAAAAATGGGAGAAGGAAAAGGAAAAGGAAAAGATCATTTCAGACCATAATAGGATATTGAAAAACAAGGAAGTTGAATTGAAGAGAATGATAGTTAGAATTAAGGAAATAGAAAATAAGGTTGCTCAAATCATCAAGTGTAAACCTCCTGGTAGAGTTTATGCTTTATTTTTATAGGAGAAATTCTTGAGCTTTCCATTCAGTCAACTAATCAATAACCTACCAATTGCCATGAGCAGAAAGTCTGAATTTTTACATATTTTTATTGATGCTACACCTGATGTATAGTACCAATTATGTGAATTTTATTTACATAATTATGTCATTCTAGACAATACAAAATGGAACCCATTGATATTTATGGGGGATTTACAAATCAAGGAACTAGTGTCCTACTTCAAAAATGAGACACTAAGGGGTGAAATTATGTAGGATTATGTTGAAAGAGAAAAATAACTTTCTCTCCAAGTCAAGAAGGAATCCAAGGACCCCAGTGAGATGATAGAAGAATGGATAGAACTTTTGAGGTATAAGGGTGTAGGAAAGAATATTATGAATTTAAGGCTAAATGATTATGACAGGATGCAAAGACTAACTGTAGGGCTTGTCCATCATTATTTTCATTTTATATGAGAAAGATGGGGGAGTTTGATGCAGAGTGGCAGGGAAGGAAAACACACAACCACAAATGGAAAAGACACTCTACACAATGCTTCTCTCAAATACTCTTATGAGGAGTCCTAAACTCCACTATTCCTTCAAGGAACAAACCTCTCACACCTAAGGTTAAAAACTCAGACCACCAAATGTATTTAGAAACACTTGAAACATGTGTACACAGACGAAATCAAGGTTCAACAACCCACCTTGCACCTAGGGAACAACAATTATTCTTCCTTCCAATGACTTAGGCCTCTCACACCTTGAAGGCTTTTAATTTCACTTGGTAGGACAGTCACTTTGAAATCCACATGGAGGACTGTTATGACACCAAACCACTAAGATTGGGCTCCCAACATGGACTCCTACAAAGCCTTAAACCCACTCTTCTTGACTGTTAAAGCATAATCCACAATGGCCTATTCTATTGCTGCTCCAAGAGGCCTAATCCAAAGACCTACACCTGGTTCTTGACTACCTAGGCTCAACCCTGCACCCCAAAGCCATAATTTAGACTCCTAAAGGTTATTTACACCTATCAACATCATCCCTAAGTGCCTCTTAAGCAGATTCTCCAAAATCAAGCAAAAACTCACTTTTTTGCTTATCAATTAGGCTTGCCACATAAAGATGTCAAGCCACAAATCTTACACCACTTCCTCCCATTCTCCAAGACCATGAGTACATTATGGTACACCCTTATATCTTCCATCCCACTGAGATTTAGCAATTTTACAATGTGGGAATGGAAGAAATATGCATTTTTCACCCAAAACCCTGATTTTAACAGTTTTCAGACCACCCGAAGTAAAATTAAGATATCTCCCTTAATACTCAATAAAAACTCACCACTCTAGTACCAAAAGAAATCTTATTCAATCCTCTTTCCAAAAATTATAGGCTTTCATCATAAAACAAAACTTACAGATCGTACCAAGCACGTGATTAGCAAATTCTATAGGAAAAACATGGGGTTTGAGACCACCTAGTAGTAAAATAGGGATAACTCACTCAATTCTCCATGAAATCACACCATTCCAACACCAAAAGAGATTTTATTCAATTATCTATCCAACCATTATATTCTTAGATCATGGAATAACACATACAGTCTGTACAATGTATGGGATCAGCAATTTCTTTATGAAAAACACAGAAAAACAGCAACTTCTTCTTAGAAACTCCTTCCAAACTTGTTCAACAGCCTTGCATCAACTAAGAGAAGCATATTTGAAGCCTAATAACTCCCTCCAATTTCCTCCAACTTCCATTTGAATCAGTTGGCTGTTGGAAACATAATTAGACTTCATTTTTACTCTTTAATGCCTAATTAAGGCAATTTAGACAATTTTCACCAACTTGCCTACAAAGATGCTTCCCAAATATGTGAAAGGCATCCAATAAAACTAAAATGATCAAGGTGACTCCCCTCAAGTGTCTAGTTACATCAAGGAATCCTTATTTCATTAATTTTCCAAAATGCACTAGACTTACAAAGGAGGATGGAGACCTTGTTTGTACAAAAAGTTGGTCATCAAGACCAAAACTCCACCAAATCCCTAGGATACCTATTACAAAGCAATGAAATGGTCCATGAGACCTTATTCCAACATTAGAAAAAGAAAAAAAAATATAACAAATGATTCTAGGTCCCTTAGACCCATGGGTGCTCCTGCACCATACTCCCAAGCAAGAAAAAGATCTCAAGTCCTCTTTGAGATCAGGTCTTCTATAGTAGTTCCATGCTGGGTAATGTCAGTTTCAAACATCCAAGTGGCATCCTCTTTAGGTAGACCTTGCCACTTAACCAAGTACTCCTTGTAGACCTTCCTTCTAGTCCTCTTTATCTCCTTGGTGTCTAGGATGCATTCAAGAGTCAAAGGTTGGCTGGGGGGTAGGTCCTTTACCCAATCTTCATCCTCCATTGTTGTTGTACCTACTTCATCACCTGCATTCACATGAGCTTTGAAAGGATATAAATTAGAAACATTAAAGATAGGAGAGATTTCCACCCCAGGAGGTAGCTCTATTTCATAAGCATTTTGGCCAAACTTGTGAACCACCTTGCAAGGTCCTATCTTCTTCATCATGAGTTTAGTATACTTTCCCTTTGGAAGTCTCTCCTTCTTCAAGTGAGCCATCACCAAATCTCCAACCTTGAACTGAACATCCCTCTTCTTCAAATCTGCTCTTTCTTTGTACTTCTCAACATTCTTTTGTAGAGTTTCCTTCACTTGTTGATGGATATCCCTGATTGTAATAGCAAAGTCCTCTCCTTGAGCACTTCTCCTATCAACTCCTTGTAGATCTCTCAATTCATAGACCCCTCTAGGGTGCATGCCATAGACTACTTCAAAAGGGCTCCTACCAATGCTCCTATTCATGGAGTCATTATATGCAAATTCAGCCTGAGGTAAAATCAGATCCCAAGCTTTTCCATGCTCCTTGGTAAGGCATCTTAAGAGATTTCCCAATGATCTATTCACCACTTCAGTTTTTCCATCCGTTTAGGGATGGTATGCAGAGCTAAAGGACAGATTTGTGCCAAGTTTCTTCCACAAGGTCCTCCAAAAGTGACCTATGAACTTAGAATCCCTGTCAAAAACAATACTTAAGGGCAATCCATGTATTCTAACAACCTCCTTAAAGAAGAGACCTGCTATACTAGATGCATCATTGGTGCATTTACAAGGAAGAAAATGAGCCATCTTACTAAACCTATCAACCACCACAAAAACACTATCAAAACCTCTTTGGATTCTAGGAAGCCCCAATACAAAATCCATACTTACACTCTCCCAAGGCCTATTAGGAATGGGGAGTGGTTGATAGAGCCCTGCATTTGGTGAAGTTCCCTTTTCTATTTGAAAAATTGTACATCCTTCTACATACTTTCTCACATCCACTTGCAGCCTTGGCTAGTAGTTGAACCTCCTCACTTGTTCTAAGGTCTTATCAAGACCAAAATGGCCTCCAAGACTCCCATTGTGTTTCTCCTTTATAATATTCTCCCTCGTTGAGAATTTAGGCACACACAATTGGCTTCCTTTGAAGAGAAAACCATTCTGCAACAAAAAATCAAAGTATTCACCATGAAAAGTATTCAAATGCTGATCACAAACATTGTATACCTCCTTAAAATCTACATCTTCATGATACATATCTTTCAATGCATCAACCCCCATGCTTTGGAGTTGGATTTCTTGCACTACAAGTGCCCTTCTACTGAGAGCATCTGCCACCTTATTTGCTTGTCCCTTCTTATGCTTTATTGTGAATGTGTAGGCTTGTAAAGACTCCACCCACTTCATGTGCCTATGATTGAGTTTATCCTATGCATTCAAGAAACTCAAAGCATGATTATTAGTATAAACAACAAATTCTTTAGGTAACAAGTAGTGCCTCCACTTATTGAGGGCTTGGACCATAGCATATAATTCCAAATCATAGGAAGAATACTTCCTCTTTGCTTCATTTGGCCTCTCACTAAAAAATGCAACCGGTCTGCCTTCTTGGCTCAAGACAACCCCTATTGCTTGGTTACTAGCATCACACTCAATAGTAAAAACCTTATCAAAATCAAGGATTACAAGTATAGGTTGTTGTGCTACTCTCTTTTTCAGATATTCAAACCCTTTATCAGCCTCATTGGTCCAAGAAAACTTACCCTTATTACCTCCTTTGATGGTGTCCAAGATGGGTGCACAAATTTGACTGAAGTTCTTGATGAAATTTCTATAAAAGCTTGCAAGTCCATGGAAGCTTCTCACATCTCCCATGGATTTTGGTGTTGACCAAGTAAGAATAGCATCCACCTTTGAAGGATCCATCTTCAAACATCCCTTGGAGATGACAAATCCAAGGTACACTAGTTCTCCTTTCATAAATTCACACTTTTCCATGTTGATCAGCAGCTTCTCCTCTTTTAACCTCTTCAATACCATGTTAAGGTGCTTCAAATGTTCTTCTTTAGACCTACTAAACACAAGAATATCATCTAAATAAACCACAACAAACTTTCCAATGAAAGGTTTCAATACCTCATTCATAAGGCGCATAAAGGTGCTAGGGGCATTTGACAACCCAAAGGGCATCACCAACCATTCATAGAGGCCATCATTAGTCTTAAAAGTTGTCTTCCATTCATCCCCCTCTCTGATCCTTATCTGATGATAACCGCTTTTCTAATCAATCTTGGAAAAGTAGGATCCCCCTACTAGGCAATCCATAAGGTCCTCCATCCTTGGCATTGGGAACCTATATCTGATTGTGATCCTATTAATGGCTCTTGAATCAGTGCAAATCCTCCAATTCCCATCCTTCCTTGGTGCTAGGACAGTAGGAACAGCACATGGGCTCAAACTCTTTCTCACTAGCCCCTTATCCAACAATTCTTGCACTTGTCTTGCAATCTCCTCATTTTGAGCAGGGGTCATTTTGTATGCAGCCTTATTGGGCAATGTAGCCCCTAGAATCATATCAATATGGTGGCTTATATCCCTAATGGGAGGTAGGGAACTAGGTAATTCATTCACCATTATGTCCTTGTACCTTTCCAACAACTCTTGGACTTCCTTTGGTGCATCTTCCTTCTTCTTTGTGGGCAGATCTGCTTCACTTTTTGGCTTCATAATTAGGAAGAATCCTCTTCCTCCTCCTTCCTTCAAGGGCTTCATGAACTCCTTCTCACCCACCATCAAAACACTAGGCCCTTTATGCTTTTCCTTGTCTTCTTCTATGAGAGGTGTGAGGTTGTAAGTCACCCCATCCTTCACAATGGAGTATGTATTATTCTCCCCATCATGCTTGGCCTTCCTATCAAACTACCAAGGCCTCCCAAGCAGCAAGAGACACACATCCATAGGGATGATGTCACATAGGATCTTGTCCTTGTATGGCCCAATGTTGAATTATACCCATACTTTCTCTTTCACCTATGATGCAGAGTGGCAGGGAAGGAAAACACACAACCACAAATGGAAAAGACACTCTACACAATGCTTCTCTCAAATACTCTTATGAGGAGTCCTAAACTCCACTATTCCTTCAAGGAACAAACCTCTCACACCTAAGGTTATAAACTCATACCACCCAAGGGATTTAGAAACACTTGAAACATGTGTACACAGATGAAATCAAGGTTCAACAACCCACCTTGCACCTAGGGAACAACAATTATTCTTCCTTCCAATGACTTAGGCCTCTCACACCTTGAAGGCTTTTAATTTCACTCAGTAGGACAGTCACTTTGAAATCCACATGGAGGACTGTTATGACACCAAACCACTAATATTGGGCTCCCAACATGGACTCCTACAAAGCCTTAAACCCACTCTTCTTGACTGTTAAAGCATAATCCACAATGGCATATTCTATTGCTGCTCCAAGAGGCCTAATCCAAAGACCTACACCTGGTTCTTGACTACCTAGGCTCACCCCTGCACCCCAAAGCCATAATTTAGAATCCTAAAGGTTTTTTACACCTGTCAACATCATCCCTAAGTTCCTCTTAAGTAGATTCTCCAAAATCAAGCAAAAACTCACTTTTTTGCTTATTAATTAGGCTTGCCACATAGAGATGTCAAGCCACAAATCTTACACCACTTCCTCCAATGAGCCTACCATTCCCCAAGACCATGAGCACATGATTTTACACCCTTATATCTTCCATCCCACCGAGATTTAGCAATTTTACAACGTGGGAATGGAAGAAATATGCATTTTTCACCCAAAACCCTGATTTTAACGGTTTTCAAACCACCCGGAGTAAAATTAAGATATCTCCCTTAATACTCAATAAAAACTCACCAATCTAGTCCCAAAAGAAATATTATTCAATCCTCTTTCCAAAAATTATAGGCTTTCATCATAAAACAAAACTTACAGATCGTACCAAGCACATGATCAGCAAATTCTACAGGAAAAACATGGGGTTTGAGACCACCTGGTAGTAAAATAGGGATAACTCACTCAATTCTCCATGAAATCACACCATTCCAATTCCAAAAGAAATTTTATTCAATTATATATCCAACCATTATATTCTTAGAGCATGGAACAACACATACAGTTCGTACAATGTACGGGATCAGCAATTTCTTTATGAAAAACACAAAAAAACAGCAACTTCTTCTTAGAAACTCCTTCCAAACTTGTTCAACAGCCTTGCATCGACCAAGAGAGGAATATTTGAAGCCTACTAACTCCCTCCAACATCCTCCAACTTCCATTTGAATCATTTTTCTGTTGGAAACATAATTAGACTTCATTTTTACTCTTTAATGCCTAATTAAGGCAATTTAGACAATTTTCACCAACTTGCCTACAAAGATGCTTCACAAATATGTGAAAGGAATCCAATAAAACTCAAATGATCAAGGTGACTCCCCTCAAGTTTCTAGTTACATCAAGGCATCCTTATTTCATTAATTTTCCAAAATGCACTAGACTTACAAAGGAGGATGGAGACCTTGTTTGTACAAAAAGTTGGTCATCAAGACCAAAACTCCACCAAATCCCTAGGATACCTATTACAAAGCAATGAAATGGTCCATGAGACCTTATTCCAACATTAGAAAAAGAAAACAAAACATAACAAATGACTCTAGGTCCCTTAGACCCATGGGTGCTCCTACACCATATTTTGACCCCTGAAGTTTCAAAAAAAGGAACCCCACTTTATATATAACTTCATAGCTATGCTTGAAAGGACCCATAGGTACATGGACATTGCAAAAGAAAATGCACTTGAATGGGTACCTCTTACCTTATCTCCACCTATGCTTCTCTACCCAGTGCCACATTGGATAGGGGAAAAGAATGAAGAGAGGGAGGAAGCTGAGAATGTCAGGTGAGAAAGACTTTCATGCTATGGAGGTTTTTATTTGAGGCAGCTAAAAGGAGAGGACGAGATCACAAACCTTAGGAAGATGACCTTGCAGTATAACCTCCAACTTCTTCAAATTGATTTGCTTGAGGACAAGCAAATGTTTAGTTAGGGGGATGATGAGGTCTATTATTAGTTAGTTTTTTTCTATTTCAATACATGATTTTAGACATCTCCAGATACTTATTTCCTACATATTCATAAAACTTTACGATCTTTTATGATCATCATTCAAACTTGAACCTGGTTTTAAGTCTATGGAAATATGATTATGATATGATAGTTATCGCATGGTTAATATGTGAATATATATGAAATGCAATGAATATTTGTGTTTAGGATATGGTTATTAGTATTGTGTAGATGTTATGTGAACTAACTCTTTGTAGCCAAGGAGACAAAGCAAGAAAACTGTAGCCTACAATAACTAGGAGGTGCAACTCGTAGGCAAAGGGAGTTTTAGACATTGATGTAGGGGAAGTTAGAAGAATGTAGCAATTGAAGAATTGGAGGTGTCTATTTATCAGGATGAATGTGAATCATCACATCATTTAATAAGACTACTAGAGGAGAAGAATTTTTCCATGATTGGGGATCCAATGTGATTGTTTCCACATTCCATGTTTCAGTTTTACCATTGTAGTAGAGTTACAGTCCTATTCAAATTCTTCTACCTTTTCAATTATGTTTTTAGTTACTCAAACTTTATCACGCTCTATTATGTAGGGCATGGTTATTTATGATTAGATTTTTGTTTTGAGTTCTTGTTCTAATAATACTCCCCCACACCTATATGTATGGCTTGGTGGTCAAGTTAGTTAGTTTGTTGAAATAGAAAATATAGTAGATAGATATGTTTAGTTAGTTTCTATTCTTGCATAGACAATGTTTTATTTTCCAATCATGTTCTTATGAATAAGATATTCCAAAATAATCTTATTGGATTGTGATATGTTGAGTTATGCAATGAAGATCTTCTTGGTTACTATTATGTTGAATTAATTTGAGGAGCTAGATTTGAGTTTATCATATGGAGACAGTCACTTGAGTAAGGGCTACTCAAGGTAATTGTTCCCCACTTTACCTTTTGCACATTGATTTATGTTGTTATAGTAGTTACTTTCATGGTTGTATTTTTCTTAAATAAATTTTGCATGTTATGAATGTGAATGAAATTATGAATAAGATATTGTCTTATATTCATGTTTTAGTTGTTTCCATACATTGTCCTTCAAAGTAAGTCAAGTTAATAAAGTTAGAAGTATTTGTTAGTTACATAATTCATCTCTTGATAGTGAACTAGTCATAGTCTTTAGTTGTAGGCACCAGTAGCAATAGTTCTAGCATTACTTATTTTCATTGTTATGCAATTTATGTTTTCCAGCATGTGTAAACACTTATACTAAGATGATATAGGCATTATAGAGTCTTTGAATGCACAGAAAATTCTAGCATCATCACAAGCTTACATTATCCCTAGTTGATAATTAAATGAAGGCCTTTCAAGGGTTTAGTGAATTGCTTAGTTAGGATCCCCTTTGAATTGTGTGTCTAACACCAAGTTTATTGTCCATTAGTGGGCCTCTACAGGGATTGGTGTCTCCTATATGTATGGTCCAGTGGTTGAGTTAGTTAGTTGGTTGAATTAGCAAATATAGTAGATAGATATGTTCAGTTAGTTTTTGTTCTTGCACAGACAATGTTTTGTTTTCCAATCATGTTCTTATGAATAAGATATTCCATAAGAATCTTATTAGATTGTGGTATCTTGAGTTATGTAATGAAGATATTCTTAGTTATTGTTATGTTGAATTAAATTGAGGAGCTAGATTTGAGTTTATCCTATGGACATAGTCACTTGAGCAAGGGACACTCAAGGTAACCGTTCCCCACTTTACCTTCTACACATTTATTTTTGTTCTTATAGTAGTTACTTTCATGGCTATATTTGTCTTAAACAAATTCTTCATGTTGTAAATGAATGAAATTGTGAATAAGATATTGTCTTATATTCATGTTTTAGTTGTTTCCATACATTGTCCTTCAAAGTAAGTCAAGTTAATCAAGTTAGAAGTATTAGTTAGTTACATAATTCATCTCTTGATAGTGAACTAGTCATAGTTTTTAGTTGTAGGCACCAGTAGCAATAGTTCTAGCATTACTTATTTTCATTGTTATGCAATTTATGTTTTCCAGCATGTGTAAACACTTATACTAAGGTGATATAGGCATTATAGAGTCTTTGAATGCACAGAAAATTCTAGCATCATCACAAGCTTACATTATCCCTAGTTGATAATTAAATGAAGGCCTTTCAAGGGTTTAGTGAACTGTTTAGTTAGGACCCCCTATGAATGGTGTGTCTAACACCAAGTTTATTGAACATTAGTGGGCCTCCACAATCACCTTGACTTTGGTCAGGTCCACTTAAATTCCCCTTTGTGACATAATGTATCCCAGATGTTTCCTTGTAGTGACACCAAAGACACATTTATTAGGGTTCAACCGTACCTAATACTTCTCAAGTTTATCAAAAATATTTACCAACACTTATAGATGCTATTTCCTTGTTATAGACTTAGCCAAGATTTCATCCACATAGTCTTCTAGGGTCTTATGGATCATCTCATGAAATATTAGGGTCACGGCTCTCTGATATGTCACTCTAGTGTTTTTAAGACCAAAAGGAATTATGTTCCAGCAGTACGTTCCTCATGGGTATGTGTGAACATTGTCTTATGTTGATCTTCCTTGGAAATCACTATTTGATTATACCTTAAGAATCCATCCATGAGTGAAAGCATTCCATGCCCAACTATCAGGTCCATAATGATATCTATGTTTGGTAGGGGAAATTCATGCTTAGTACATTCCTTATTCAAGTCTCTAAAATCCATAATATCTTGATGCCCCTAGTGGATTTGGAAACTAGGACCAGATAGGAAACCCACTCAAGATAGTTAATCGGTTTGATGAACCCTACATGTAGAAGCTTTGTAACTCAACTTTAACCAACAATGATATTTATGGATGCATTTTCTACAACTTCTGCTTCACTAGCTTTGCTTGAGGGTGAGTTTTTCAGGTGATGAACAACTAATGACGTGTCTAGCCCCGATATGTCTGCTTAGGACCAAGTAAAGTTAACTTCTTCTCTCAGGAATGTTGTCAAGTTTTTAATGTTCTTCATCATCTAGGGAAGAAGCATAGAATGTGACTTGTAGTGCCTCATTTTTTCCTATGTTGACTAGATTAGATGCCTCTACCAATACCTTGACTTTTCCTACTTTGTTGTAATACTTGATAGATTGAATCCCTCATCCTTGGGTTCCTCGGAAAGGTTTTCACCCTCAGATATGTCCTTTATTTTGACTATTTTATGATCAAAAAGTGCCATAGTGTAGTTTTCACTTGGAGATCAAGCTATAATATTCATATTTTCAATTTTTCAACCAAGAGATTCAATTGTTCCACCATAGTATGCATGGGTTTTGAGCTTAATGTCAAATCCTTCTTTATGATCTCCAAATGGTATGCAGTCTCGAAGCCCCATAAATTCAAAGATAGACTCATTATTTTCAAAAGAATCAAGAATTGGTGGTCCTTGTTGGTCCCAATTAATGATTTGGGGATAAACAAGTCAAATCAGTAATTTGGCTACAAGATTCAAAGGATGTGATGGTGATCATGAAAATTCAAGTATCCTCGAATAGGTCTATTATGTTAGGGGGGAAGTCATTGATGTCATCATTATGTGATGTGTTTAACCAAGAGGAAGATCTAACTTCATTAATAGAAGCACCCTTTCCAAGAAGGGTCACTTTGCTCTTGGTGAATCCGGACTAAGATTTTTAGGATGTTTCTCAAAAACAATAGGTTCTCGTAAGTCATGATGATTTGGACCAAGCTTTTCATTTTTGTTGTATCCCATACCTTTCATTAGTTGAATCCCTTTGTTGTTGTCATCCATGGGGATTGGAGTTTCTTCTTTCTTATCCTGATACACCCACTTTGATGTATTTTCCTCATCAATGACTTTCTTATTTAGGTCTCCCCACTTTGTGAAAGTGGTAGGTATTATTTTGATTGTCTTTGTCACTTTGTCAATATTCTGAGGTTTTCCATAATATCTAGGAGAAAGAGGAAGTTCTCCCACAACAAAAGAGTCTTTTAGATTATAATCTCCACAACCATTGTCCTTGATAATTATCTTGATCTCTGGGATATTTTTTAATGTTGATGCCTTAGATTCAGATGTGGATGGTAAGGTAGATGGGTCAATATAGGACAAGGATATGGGAACTTCATCATTCTGAGGAATTTGTGGTACCCTAAAATACTTCTCCTCCAAGTTTTTGTAATAGAAAAAAGGCTTTGGATCACCACGAGTTGTTATCTCTCTATTCTCATAAAAAAAATTGATGCATTGGTGATAGGTTAAAGCTACAACTTGCATGGCATGAATCCATGGTTAGCCAAGAAGTATGTTGTGAGGTAGATCAAGTCTTAAGACTTGGTAAGTTGTTTTTGCAATAGTTGGCCCTACTTGGATGGGTATCTTGATGGTTCCTTCAAAACTCTATTCATTATCATCATAAGCTTTGATAGTGACTCCTTTTTCTTTTTCAATTACATCTTTAGAGTAGCCTAGATTCTTTATCAATTGAAAGGTGCAGATGTTTAGGCCAGTGCCTCCATTTTCCAAGACTCTTTTAACTTTGTTCTTATGGATGTATACCTCAAGGTGTAAATCACATTTATGATATGGTTTCGGTGGGAGTTCACTCTCAAAAAATGTAAGTAGATGGGGGTACATGATGTGTTCGATCATAGCTTGAAATTGGTCAGTATCAAGATCATTGGGTACTAACGATGATGAAAGGGATTTTTCTAGGATATCCTTATGTGCTGGAGAGATTTTTAATAGCTTTGGGATAGAAATATGTACAGGGGTATTTTTAAATTGATCCAAGAGACTATAATTTATGGGATTTGACTTTGATGGGGTTGTAGGTTGTGAATATGCTCCTTGGATGGTTGCTTTTCCTCATCAGGTGGTGACTACACACTCAAGATTAGGTCCTTTTATCATGATGACAGATATGTGATGATCACATGCTCCTACGACATTGTTGTAGACATGAATGACTTAATAGTAGCCTTTTCCCTTTATGTTATCATTTCCCTTGTTAGATTGGGCATTGGGGTCTTGTATATCCCTGTAGACATGTAAATTTTACCTAACACTTATCACACATACTAAATGACATGTTCACATCATCGACATCATTATCATTGAATATCACTGTATTTCATATCAATTGCATCAAAAACCCTAATTTCCCCTATTAATTGAATAATGCGAAATTATTTAATTAATTCACTTTTTCATTATCTTTGAATAATTAAATAAATTCCATTTATTTAATAAAGTCCTGAAACCCTATTTCTACTATTAATTGAATAATACGACATTATTTAATCAATTCACGTTTTATCATTTTGGCCAATTAAATAAATTTCATTTATTTAATAAAGTCCTAATCTAATTGCATTTGTCTTGATTAGTTAAATAACACCAATTATTTAGTTACATCGCTAAATTACTTTATTCTCCTAAAGTCGATTGAATTATTAAATCATAATAATTTAATTAACTCACTTTCCATCCAAATTTGAATAATTTGAATAAACTATTCAAATCATCATCAAAAATCAAATCAAACTAATGCAACTTTATTTGTAAAAGTCAAACTTGATTTGCACGTTCAACTCTAAAATGAATTAATTAATTATTTCAATTAATTAATCATTCTCAACCACTTTCCTGATTGAGAAAATTATGATCCCCTAATTTCTCAATCTATTCCTGACTAATCAATCTATTTCTCAATCCCATAGATTATTCAATCTATTTCTTCAATCACACTAATCATGTAATCTATTTTGCATAGATTATTCACATATATTTCCTCTCAACATCTTTTGACCGTTGGTCAAGATATTCTACTACGTGATCCTGATCGTCCATTTCAAATCACAAATTTTATATAACCTATTTCCTCACAAAGGAGGATTGAAGAATCAACCTATCTTGCACAACGAAGTACTGCCAAGATCATAACCAACATTGACAATGCTTCAACACATTTCTTCAATCAACACACACATTGTTCTTCAAAGCTCCTCACATGAAACAATGGAGGCTTCACAGTGATATGAACAACCCTTGACATCTTGTGAATACACTCTAACACAGGATGGTAAGATTGTATTGTTTTGAGTTCATGTTTATTGTCTTGTTTCAATAGCGTTCTTGAATTTTTTATCTTTATAATTTCATTTCATGAGTGAAGGAATAGATCTAGATTTATTCTTTTTGACTTAGATTATCTTCTATCTCATTGCATTTATCTTGTTTATGCTCTTGAATTTTCCCCCTCACATATTTTGGCATTCCCAGTGGAACCTTGGTCCCCAACACTAACGATTTCATGAGCTAATTTTGAAGTTACAAGTTCTAGAGGCACTCTAGAAAAATCTTCACACATAGGTTCCAAAAAATTGATGCACTTGATTTCATAGAACTGGCGCATTTGACTCTGTTTCCAATGCACTTGACCATGATTTTTGTGCAATTGACATTTTTAGCGCTTTTGTCTTCTGACAGAGGGCACTCTTGAATTTTTTAGCACATTTTCTCTCTAATAGAGGGCACTTTTGCTTTTTTCTGCTTTTTCCCTATTAAACATGTGTCCAAGATCTATAAGTTAAATTTTTAATTTTTAATGCTAACAGGTGCTTGGTTTGAATGTGTGAGAGGTACTAATGTGTGTATATATAGGATTGGTAGAGTTATGAGAAAACATTAACACATTTGTTACAGGGAAGATGAACGATCAAATAAATTACAATTTTCATAGCTTTCTTAAGTTAGAAACTTTTAATTTTGTGCATAAAAAGAACCCCACAAATGAACACTTTAGTTTTGGTGCTCTAAAAATGAACCATTTCAAAGCTTTCTAGATTAGAAAATGCTTCAATTTGGTGCATTAAAAAGAACCCCACAAATGAACACTTCACTTTTTGGTGCTCTAAAAATGAACCATTTCAAAGCTTTCTAGATTAGAAAATGCTTCAAATTTGGTGCATAAAAAGAACAACATAAACAAACAATTCAATTGGTGCTCTAAAAATTTCAAATTGATACTTGGAATGTTTGATTTTCTTTGTGTTGACCAAGTGATTTCCCTTTGTTGACAAACACTCAAATTCATTTTGTTGACCAAATAAGACTAAGATCTATGAGCACTCAAATTTTGGGCTTAAAAATGAACAAATCATTATTTTGTTTTGCACCTTTGCTATAGTATTGATTGATATCCAAAACACTTCCATTGGGTGCTTTTAAAAAGAGCAACTGCAATCTTGTACACACTTTAAATTCTCTTTTTTTGTGGATAGCACCACTCAAGGCACTTAGAAAATAATACTACGATGAATTGCATATGGTGTTTTTTTGTGTTTGGAAAACTAGGTGACAATCCTCTCCCCTCGCGCCTTTTTGGTGATCTTGGGTGACTAAAACTATCTTGAATTTTGTGTTTTTTTCAAAGCATACCTTTTTAGAGGGATTTCCTTTTGAGACACATCTCACGCTGGAGAACTCAAAGATGACCCAAGCAGTACTCTCATTTTGGACCGCTATATAAATTATTGTGGGTGTGAGGAAAGTTCTCACCCGTTGGGTGATACTATTTTATACCAATGAATGTCTCCCCCAATATCCGTGTGATATGTTAAAACCTGAAAGGGCTAGGAGGCCTCTTATTTGAGTGAATTTCCACATGTATAGACATATGAAACTAATGATCCCAAAACATTACTAAGAGCCAAATGTTCGTAGAAGATACCCCTTTTATCCAAATCATATTCTGAAGTGGTGCATCAGAATTTACTTCTAAGTTACTTACCAAGTCTGACTTATGGTTGAGTGTACAAATCCTCTCCATTCATTGCATGTAAAATCATCCCTCCGGGGCATGAGGTAAGCCCGCCTAGGAAGAAGTGCCTATTCTTAGGGTTTACTTTATTTTCACAAAAAATTGCCAAATATGTTCAAAACATCAAACATTGTGCTTGAATTTAAAATGAACATATCAAAACAAACACTAAACATGATGGTTGAATCACAAACCATTTGACTTAGTGTATGCTTTTAAAATAAGTCCTATATTTGCACTCCTTAAGGATATCCTCAAAAGGTTTCCAAATATTCAAGCTTTAATTTCAAGCTACATTGGCTCAAAGTAAATGTTGGAAACTATGGCTTGGGTATCATGATTTCACAACTTAAATTCATAGACATACAGGTCACACAAGTACATGCTTTTTGGATTCAATCAAAAATTGTTGTATCACTTGCCACAAAAACATATCAAAACATCCAAAAAACTGCAAGAAAAACATCAATGTTGCTGCCAAATACTAAAACTAGAGGACAGAATTGAACAAAGGTCGCTTCTGCTAATGTTTCTAGCACTTTTGACCAAAACTTGGTTGCACTTGCCAGAAAAAGCTTACTTTTTCTCTCTGTCCCATAAACTCCACTAATGAAAAACTATTGCATTTGACAAAACTAGTGCATTTTCTAGAAAACTGGCGCAGTTGACATTTTTATGCCGCACTTGCCAAAAAAATTCTAGTGCACAGAAATCTTCTTGCACTTGCCAAAATAGCTCACTTTTGACTAAGTAAATCACCACATTGGAAAAACACATACAGAGGCCGCACTTGACATTTATGCTTGCACTTGCTTCTCAAAATCCAATGCACTTGATAGAACTGGTCACTCTTGCTCATAGTTTGTCACTTCTACTCAAAACTCATTGCTTCTACTCTATCCTACCACAATTCAGATAGACAAACTAAAGCTTCTTATAGGATCATTTTTTGAATGAAACAATTGAAAACCCAGATAGGTCATATAGTCCTTCATCCACTCTCAACATTCCATCCTACTTTTGGAAATCAAAATCAAAACAAACAAACCTGGATTATTCCCTCACACACACTTCTAAGATAACAATAGTTACTTGAACCTCAAGACTAGTTCAAGTAAGCTTTTCCACAAAATATCCTCTAGAAGAAGCGAGATATCAATTCAGGCCTTTCAGCATTTTGAGTTCCAAAGATAATGTCACCTCAAAATAACACTCAAACCATAGGGTCTTGAGCTTCATAACAACCATATCAAAACATCAATGCTTTCACCATATGACCATTTGGTGACTAGTTGCTCTGGTTCAACAACTAAACCTTATAGTGCCAATCCTACAACCAAGTCTCACACACATTGAAGGTGAACAAACTGATATCATTAGAAGTTTAAGGATATTCATATTTGAGAAGAACGAAACACCAAACCAATGGAGAAATGTAGCAAACATACTAGATAAAGGGGAAGAGAAAGCAAACCTAGCAGTTAGAAGACCCGTGTTACCACCTCCTGTGTGGCAATAGGTTCCCATCTTTCATGATCTCTAGAAAGAGAAAAATCTTTAAATGAAAGTCCATATTCTTCCTTTTAAAGAGGTTCCATAGCTCAAGGTATATCAAGAGACGCACCTTAAATATTTACCACAACTAAGACACCTTGGTAAGAAATCATTACACTCGCTCTTCAAGGAACGAACTAGATTGGTATATCCAATTTGGGCCCATATTTTCACCTCCCGCATTGCAATAGATGTACCATATTTCATTATCTCTAGCAAGAGAAAAATCCTTACACAAAAATCCATATTCTGACTTTCAAAGAACCATCCTACTCCAAAGTTTACTAAAGGGCGCATCTTGAGAACTTACCACACTCATGAAAATCGACTAAGAAATTTCTATTTAAACTTTTTGATGGTCCAACCACCCTTAGATACTCAATATAAAATCCCTAAAAAAATCAATTTCATTTTCCTTAAAATATAAAATCCAAAAACAAACACATTCTTTTTCCATAGTTAGGAGTCACGAAAACATTCACAAAGGCTTGGGAGTTGTTTATGACAACCACGAGATCACAACATAGAAATAAAATGGAAGCAAACAAAATCAATTCCAACATACCACCAATGAACACCATGAGTGATGAAGGTGGCCCATGGGGCTATAAACCAAGTGACCTCGAAACACCTCAAAAAAGACCCACTTACAAAGACACATTTAGTTAGGAAGAGATAAACTGCAAACGAAAAGAAGTGATGGAACAATCAAACCAAGACCCAAAAGGAGTAGTCATAGAAGAAGTAGATACTGAGGAGGAAATAAATGATGAAGAATTGTTTCAACATTCCAACAACCCCAAAGTACTCATACTGATGGATAAATTATTGAAAAAGGACCCAAATTCTTACTTCTTCAAGTTAGCACAGAGTGGTGTTAAATTTCTAGTAGACTTTAACGTAGAAGCTCTCAAAGATCCTAATATTTTCCCTCAGGGGATAACTCAATTGTGAGATAGATATCTAAATCCACATAAATTCCAAACATGCCTCCCGTATTCTCACAAAAATGGTCAACCAATGGAAAACCTGTTGTACAAAAAACCAACTCAAATCAAACAAGCGGTAGTGGCCCAACAGTATCAAGGAGGTCCATCCCAATACGTACCACAAAGCAACAATCCTCCACTAGGAAAATACATACCTCAAAACACTTTTCTTTTTGACCCTTCTCAAAACATGCAATACCATCAACAAGGTGAACCCTAGGGTACCCTTCCCAACATGCAGTAAAATCAACAAGGTGGACCACAGGATCCCCTTCCATATCAGTACCAACAACAAGGTGTGCCATAGGGTACCCTTCCAAGTTTGTCCCATCATCAAGGTAACCCACCAACGCACCATCAGGGAAACCTTCAATATAGTTCACCCCAACAACAAGGTATGCCACAGGGTGCCCTTCTGAGTTTGTCCCATGAACAAGGTAACCTACCAATGCACCATCAAGGAAACCTTATGTATAGTTCACACCAACAACAAGGTGTGCCATAGGGTACCCTTCTGAGTTGATTCCATCAACAAGGTAACCCACCAACACACCATCAGGGAAACCTTTAGTATAGTTCACCCCAACAACAAGATGTGCCACAGGGTACCCTTCTAAGTTCATCCCATCAACAAGGTAACTCGCCAATGCATCACCAAGGAAACCTTCAATATATTTTGTCCCATCAAAAATGTAACCTAACAATGCATCACCAGGGAAACCTTCAATATAGCTCAACCCATCAACAAGGTGTCTCGTTAACACACCATCAAGGGAACCTTCAAAATATTACAACCCAACAACAAGGTGTACCACATGGTACCCTTCCCAATTTTTCCTACCAACAAGGTGTCCCTTTAACGCATAAATAGGGTAGCCATTAGTATAATTCATCCCAGCAACGATTAGCTAACCCTCCTTATACTCAACAAAGAGCTAACCCTCCTTATGTTCAACAAGGAGCTAACCCTCTTTACACTCAACAAGGACCTAACCCACCCTATGTTCAAAATGGATACCAAGGTTCAATACCATCATTCTATCCAATTTATGACCAAAAAAATGTTGTGGGACAACAAGGTTATTATACACAAGACTTACAAAAAAATGTACTGAAGACTAAGATGGAACTAAAACTAGAAGCGATGAACCAAAAAATGGTAGACATGTAGGTAGGAAAACAAAAGAAGACCTATACCCTTCAGGAAATATGTTTGTTCCCATTTGATCATTCCATCACTTTGCTACCCTTTCCAAAAAAAATGAAATACCTAAGTTTGATAAGTACAAAGGAATAGGAGACCCAATAGAGCATGTTGGCCTCCTACAATGATTTTAATAAGTAAGCCTTTACAACCATGACTTAGAGATTGGACATCTAACCTGAATAGCTATCTCAATCATCATGAAAGTGCATTTAAATTGTCAACCCAGGGACGTGAAATTGAAATGGGCCAACACAGTATGTGCACTAGGAACTCTCAAGTAGCCATTTCTAGTCTATAGCTAAGAAACATAATACTAAAAGTAAATTGCTTGAAAAGGAAATAAAGCAAATGTTGAACATCAACCAACAACTATGCTAAGTTGAAATGCATAACAGGAATAAAATATCTGAGCAACAAATAGGAAACTACTATGTTTGCTTTGGCTACAAGAACAGACACAGAATGGACTTCTAGTGGTTGTAGGAATAGTCGATGCCAGATTTCTAAGTACTAAACAGCAAGTAATACTAGACTAATGCTAAACTAATAAGACATATTACTCACAAAGTGGGCCCCCTTGGATAAGTATCCTCTAAACTAACAAGAACTCAAATGCTCGAACTCATAACTTCATTTCATTCATTGTAAATCATGCATACAAAGAGTAATGTATTGAAACTAGAGAATGAGTACAACATCAAATCGTGCAACCTCTTCCTCTCACTATCACTAACTTTAAGGAAGGAGCATTAGATTATTTTTTATACTATAGCTAAACAAGGCAGTCAACTCCACGACTGGGAGGATGCCATTTACGAAAAATAGGGGAAAGTGGAGTGATGGCGGTTACACATGCATGGAATCCGGTCAGACATGCAAGTCAGACACAGACCCAGCACAGCAGTAATGCCCATGCATGCTCAATCATTATGGTCCACTATAAGACGGTTATGTTCAGTTGCATGAAGAATCTTTGTTGTCGATTGCCTTTGACTTAGAGTGATTCCTTAGTTGGATGTTATGGAGCATGCCCAGCTAGCGGTGTCTTCCTCAACTAAGCACATTAAATCTGCATGGCAAGGTTAGTATGCATAATAACTACACATTTATAACCACTCTAAGAAACATTCATTAACCACATGCAAGATCAATATAGATAGTTCACATATTATGCCAAATGTCATTAAAACTTGCAGAGATAGGATAATATCAAATGTCAATGGTTTGATAGAAGCATTATGCCAATACCAATAATTAATCATTAAATTTCACGACATCAATGAGCAAATAGACCATAGATTCTACCCAAAACTAAACCAAAAATTAGGCTCATCAGAGCACATATGGTATTTTTTAGTAATGTGAATGGAAGTACAAAACAATGAATCTTACCTCATGACTCTCTTCCCACGTAGCCTTACAAGTTATTCTATAGAGTGGTTTTCCCATCTGTCACCGGGAATTAAAACCTTCGATGAACTATCTAGAAAATTCATAAGTCACTTCTCCTTCAACATGGAGCAAGATATCAACATCACAGATTTATCCAAAATTAAAAAAATTCAAGGAGATTCCTTTACCTCCTACCTACAGAGATGGAGGCACAAAGCTAGTCAATGCAAATGACCCATTCTTGACAAGGAATTGGTAGATATCTTCGTCTCAAATGTCCTACCTGAGATCAACTATCAACTCACTATGTTATGTCATGCAAAATTTGTAGAAACTATTGAAAAGGTATTACATATTGAGAGAGCCCTAATAGCAAGGGGAATCCTTAAATTAAACAACTCAAAAGGTAGTCCCTCTAGTTCAAACAATAAACCTAAGATTTGGGAAAAGAATAAGAACGTTACAAATGATGGAGTAGTTGATGCTAGAGAACTATGGAATGCACAAAAAACACCTCAAATCAAACCATAAGTGGCACAAAAAAGCTATGTTCCAAATAGTACACAAAATAACCAACTTACCTATCCAAGAACAATCAGGCAGTCAACCAACAAACAAATCAAGGAGGGAAACATAGGCAATACGATCAACCAAGGAGGTAGTTCATGGTACTAGGAGAGCCACTTGATACAGTCATGTGCAAGCTAGTACAACAAAACCTCATCAAGCTTAATGATTTCCCAAACTATGAGGATCCTAGCTTCAAAACACCATGGTACAACAAGAAAGACTTGTGTGAATTCCATAAGATCAAAGGACAGACAACAAACAATTGCATGAGACTCAAGCACCTCATTGAAGACTTGATAGACAAAGGATAAGTGGATGTTGAACATCATCTCAGAAACAAGGACCTTCAAATATACACAAACCCAATCCAAAACCAGGCTAAAAGGAATGATAAAGGAAAGGACCAAGATTACCACAATGCTAACTACATGTATGGTGACATGGTTCTAGGTACCCTCTCTCAAGCTGATAACAATAGGGAAAATGTAGTAACTATAAGAGGTGGAGACAACAACTACAACATAACTAGCCATTGAGGGAGAGTTACAATATAGGGATCCCCTCTTAAACCCATGGCTAAGTCATCAAATGACTACAGCATTGTGGAATAGATAAAGAAGACTCCAGCCTTAATCTCAATCCTAGAACTACTAAAACTATCACCTGCACATAGGGAGATATTGGAAAAAGCATTGGAAGCATTGATCCCTAATGAACTCTATCCTAATCAGTTCCAAGCCATGGTTGGAAAAATCATGGCCAACAATCATTTAGTATGTTTTGAGAAAGATCTTCCATAAAGAACATTCCACAACTAGGCTCTCTACATAGAGGTTCGTGTTCACAAAAACATGGTCAAACAAGTGTTGATAGATAATGGTATAGGTCTAAACATTTGTACCTTAAAAAATTTCAAACAATTGGGGTATTATGATGTTGTGATATACAAAGGAAAGATCGTTATCATAAGTGCCTATGATGAACTTGAAAGGAATTCAAAAGGGATAGTCAAGCTACTAGTACAAATAAGACCGGCCCTCATAGAAACTACATGTCAAGTACTGTACCTTGAGTTTTCGTATAACCTCCTCCTAGGATTCCCTTAGATCCATGCATTACAAGCAATACCATCGACCTTTCACCAATGCCTAAAGTTTCCCCACAAAGGAAAGGAGGTGACAATGTCAATCCTGAACCCTTCTATTTTTGTGCAAAGTTGGAGGAGAAGTATAATAAAATTCAATGCATACCTAGCAATGACATATCCTTCCATTCATTCTCATATGTTGACCATTCTATGCTACCATTTACCTCAACCAATACCACATCAAGTGAGCAACCAAAAATGGAAACCAAGGTTCAAGTACTAGATAGGGGTAATGGGAATTACCACTTCAACTAAGTATTCTGCATTGGCATGCTTCCACCAACACCTAAAGTCTATGGAGGTCCGAAAGAGATCAAGTATGCTCATACAGTGTAAATGATAGACAAAGCCATTATTTTCACCAAGTGGGGAGATATGAAAGATGAAGAGATATTCAAAGAGGACTTCTCATCCATGGTTTACAAGGAGGACCAAAAAGAACTAGAAAAGCCACAACCCATTCTAATTGATCCTAAAAGCAAAGGTTATCAATTAGCTAAACAAATGGGATATCAAGGAAAAGGTGGCCTTGGGATACATAAACAAGGCCGATGCGAACCTATCATAGTGGAAAAGAGAAAGAAAAATAT
Source organism: Sequoia sempervirens (assembly GCA_007258455.2). NCBI lineage: Eukaryota > Viridiplantae > Streptophyta > Pinopsida > Cupressales > Cupressaceae > Sequoia > Sequoia sempervirens. Next base: position 7,145 of record VDFB02050786.1, on the reverse strand, counting down.
GGGACTAGGTTATAAGCCAAAAGATGTGGTTACTCCAAAACCCGGATGAACCTATTTTAAGAAACAAGAAACTTTTGGTAGTGTTAAGGAACTGGATATCTACCATATCATGGACAATGATTTACCAATTGAATACTTATTCAACAACATTAACATTGATAGGTTCCCTCTCTAGTTTATTAAAACCATTCCCAATATCTATTATTATTCTAGAATGGACTCTAATTAATATGAACGTGATTCCCATTCCTTTATCACTGGATATGGCTCCCCCACTTCTAGTAATGATGACCTAGACACCCAATGGGAAAAATATACCAAAGCCATACTAACCATTTTGGAAACCTCCGTAAGTTTTGTGGATAATGATGATAGCCTGCCACTTTTCTACCCGCAATTGATAGATTGGGACCAACAACATACACCTATTCTAGATCAATTCCAGAATGATGAGGCAATCACAAAGTTCATGGGACCTTGAATAGACATAATAATAGGAGATCACAAAGAAAGGTTCGTCATGGAACTTGAATAGGATGTATACTTTGGTGGAGAGTTTTAATCTTCTAGTCACAAAAATGAAAGAGAAAACATAAAAATAAAAATATGATCCCCTAGCCAAAGACCATAGTGTGACTCTATCAGATCTTGAAAAGAAAAAAATAAAGGACGCATCTAATAGTGAAAACCTCCTTGAGGCACACAAGGATGGAGGGTTCAATCTCCCCATATCAGAGTATCAAGAAAAATCAACACTCCCAGTAGAAGAAGCAAAGTCCATAAATATTGGCTCAACAAAAGACCCAAGCTCAAATATCCTTACAAGAGGTACACAAAGTTGTTTGTGAGTACCACTCTAGCGGACCTAACCTAGTCAAAAAACTACTCAAAATAGGGTATTATTGGCCCTCCATGGAATAGGAATGCTTTCAATATTCTAGAAAGTGTTATCAATGCCAGCAACATAGTGACCTTGTTCATGCACCAGCACAGGAGTTGAGACCCATCACAACACCATGGCCTTTCTTGCAATTGGGATTAGACCTGGTAGGTAATATTTTTCCTGCTTCATCTAATATGCACAAATTTATTATCACAACAACAGAGTATTTCACTAAATGGATAGAGGAAATTCGATTGACCTACATCACTAGAAAATAGATATCAAAATTCATTATGAATTATCTTATTTGTAGGTATGGAATTCCCTAAACAATAATAATAGACAATGGAATCCCATTCAAAAATCAAGACATCCAAAAACTTTGCTCCCAATTTTCTATACAACATATATTTTCCATGCCTTATTACCCCTAAGGAAACAATTACGCTGAAGAATCTAATAAAACCATACTAAAAATACTAAAAAAGATTGTTAATCAAGTTTTTCGTGATTGGAATTTGCAGCTAAACCCATCCCTATGGGCTTAACAAACCAACACCCAAACACCTATAGGTGCCACACCATTTTCCTTGTTCTATAGATCAGAGGTTGTCTTACCTATCAAGGTTGAAATCCCCTCATTGTGAATCCCATAAAACACATGGTTAGCAACAAAGAATACCGAGTATTCATGCTAAATGAATTGGATCTCCTAGATGAAAGGCGTTTGAGCTCATTAAACCATCTTCAAATTTATTAGAATCGGCTCAAATGAAGCTATGACAAAAAGATCAAGGACATGAACTTTCAAGTTAGTGACCTAGTGCTCAAAGAGAACCAAAAGGTACTGTGTGTGTGAAAAATGTATCAATCTAAATGAAATTCAAACACATATCAATAAGACATTAAATCAGGAAAACTGAAAAAGAAAACAGAATAAGCAAACTGTGACTACAACTTCCCCGAAATCGTCTTATCTCTCTCTAACTCCAGCATTTTGTTGTTTCCAATGGCTCTCAGATCAGCAAATCAAGCTCAACAAAATGACAGCTGAAGAACGAGATTTTAAAGTGCACACTATGCTAAATGCAAGGCTATGCTAAGATGAAAGTATTGTTGTGATGCTAAAAGGCTGTGATTGCATGTATGTTCATGCATTTTCGTATGTATGCGTAGGTAACCAAAGCTTGGATTTGTATCGGCATTTATAGAGTTTTAGAATGGATTCGATTGGCTGATTTGATTAACGGCCCAGATTAAGCTTGTTCGAATGGACGGTGGAAGATTTTCGAAAGTGGAAAGGGAGATAGAAGGTTTCCCTTTTCCTTCAATTTCCGTCATTGAGATCCAAAGGGAAATTGTCATTTCGAAGAATGAGTTTAGAATGAGTTAGAATTAAATAAAATAAATTTATTTAATTTGGAAGTGAAGACGGATATAGAAACTCGCATAATTAAATAAATTGTATTTAATTATGTTTTAGAAATGAATTTAGAGTGAGAGGAAAATATTAAATTAAATATTTAATATTTAATTTAATTATGGGATGAAGAGAATATTCCATTATTTAAATATTCAAATATTCAAACTTTAGAATGATATGATAATTAAAATAAATAATCATATTTATTTAATTTAATTAAGAGGAATGTGGGAAATGTCAATCAATTAAATAAAACCATTTATTTAATTAAGGCAGAAGAATTAGAAAAATGAACAACAATAAATAATTAAATTTATTTATATGTAGATGACTTTAGGGGAATTAATTAAATAATTCATATTTAATTAATTAACAAGCTTAATCATGACCATTTTTAGACGTATACATTTTTCCCCTCTTTGAAGTGATGTGTAAAACACATTGCTTCAAAGAAAATAAATTTTTTTCCCCTGATATGCTTTCGATGTTTCTGCTGATGATGCTCCCTTGGGAGGTAAATCACGGATGAGAGAGAGAGTGATTTAGCTCTCGACAAATGATGGAAAAGAAATGTCCCATTTTGAAAATAAAGTCAAAAGGTAGCAAACTTACCCTTGTTTGACCTTTAAAAGGTAAAAAAGGAGAAAGAGACAAATCATTTGCACTTTTTAACTTGGTGAATACTGTAGCTCTGAGAGTGACCTCGCGACATGGAGATTCCTTATCATCATCACCAATTCGAGAGATCTCACTGATACTAGAGGCCAGCAGCATACGGACCACCGATGAGTCAATCTAACCACCTGTGCTTTTGAATTTTTTCACATTTGAATCAAAATTTACTATTTTTTCGCAGATTTTGAATATGAAAATGACGTTTGAGCATTTTTAGGATAGTTTGCGTGCTTTCGATGATTTTTCTAACGCTTAAGGTAAAAACAGTAGCGCATATAGGCTAGATGTTGAAGATTTAGGGAAAAACCAGTTTAGCGCATTCGATGGAAACTAAAGCACATATAGGGTATGATAGGAAAATTTAGGAGTAAAGCGCATATAGGGAAATAGTGGCGCATATAGGAAAAAGTGCATCAAGCAAAAAATAGTGGCGCTTAGGTTGATTAACTTGCACATATAGGGAAAACGTGCATAGGGGATCTGTTTGAGCGCATCCAATGAAAAGAATGGCGCATACGGGTTTTAGCGCATCCCGTGAAAAGAACAGTGCATACGGGTTTTAGCACATAGAGTCCATAGAATAGCGCATATGGTAAAAATAGGCAGAATTGAAGATTTGATGATAGTAATGTGAAAATGATGATGAATATTGCTTCCTTAGTCAATAGAATGGTAAATTGTCATGTCATCATGCTGATATGGATAGAAATGATAGAATAATTGAATGATTGATTAATAACTTTGCTTCGTAGAGTAGAAAACAAAAAAGAATTGTCTGATAACTTTGTTTCAAAAACAAAGAGTAGATTGAACTGATAACTTTGTTTCCCAGAGTAGAAAACAAAGAGTAATTGATGGATAAATGATTGATATGACTTCTGATAAATTTGCTTTCTGTGATAGAAAACAAATAGTAATTGATCGTAGAGCAGATTGATATGATATCCAGATAGATAGATTGTGGATGGGTTTGCCTGATAGGATTTATTGTGTGATATGGGTCGTTGATATGGTACATTGATATGGGTCTGATATAGTTCACTAATGTAGGTCACTGATAGATATGAGTCCAATTGATTTTGATTGATTGAGATTGAATGATTGGTATGATTCTAATTAATTATCCTTGTGATGAAAATAGGAGGTTTTCAAAAACCTCCAGATTAGAGAGCAGCACTCGGTAGGGTGGGATAGGATACCTGAGTTTACACCTGCTGATATAGCTGTGATAGATACGTGTGGTTTGAGATCCTTGTTGGCTATGCCGCCGATTCGGGTCAACAAAGGATTGTTGACGGCACTGGCAGAGCGATGGCATTCAGAGCACAACACCTTTCATATGTCGACTGGTGAGGTGACGGTGACTCTGGAGGATGTATACAGGATATTAGGTATCCCAGTGGTTGGTGCCCTTGTGTACTATGATCACAAGGATCTTGGGGGTATAGATGCTTTGAGGAGGGTGTATGGTGATGGACAGATTGCTGGGTACTGGGTACCATGGGCTAACTTTTGAGGATATCCAGCCTTGCCTACAGTTTTGGGTGTGTTCATTGGAGGTCTCCTTTGTCTGGATCGCTGGGCAAAGGGATTATCAGTGGGATGGGGTAGGATTTTGGAGCAGATGTTGCTACATCCGTGGAGATATGCATGGGGGAGTTGCATGTTAGCGCATTTATATCATGATTTGCATCAGGTGGTGTACAGGGGTTCTTCCAGTTTATCATGTGGTGTGACCTTGCTGCAGATTTGGGCATGCGAGCATCTTGTTGTGATGAGACCGGTGTGCCCTAGAGTTAGGCCTCTAGGTATGCCCTATATATATATGTATGCTATGTTCCTTACCCAGCCCAAGCTGGGCAAGGTGGATTACTGGAGACGACTTTTAGATGATATGGATACAGTGGTATCGCGACCATATCTTGATTGTGAGCCATGGGCTACAGATGATCTAGAGATGCCATTTGTATGCATTCCTCAGTTCCTAATAGGGAGGACACCTTTCATTCTTGAGAGGTTTCTAGTGTTGCGGGTGCAAAGACAATTTGGATTTACGTAGGGGATGCCACATGGGGTTGCACACTATGCTCGGAGCAGAGATGAGGCCGGATGGGGGCCATGTATTTCCTATCGAACAGCATATACAGAGTTCATGTCATTAGCGCCTGAGGCATGGGCTAACAGGTGAGACATTGTGGATGCCGGCATGTTTGATGAGTACTCTCTTTATTACCACACACATCCTTTTCCACAGTTTACCAGTCCCGATGAGCTAGCACCCATTCTGGTAGTACCACAGCCAGGGGCAGTGAGATAGGAGGATGTGGCCAGCGGTGAGCAGGGAGCAGTTGGAGGAGAGGAGGTGGAGAGTAGATATGAGAAGGAGAGTTTCGATGGGGATGATGGAGATGATGGCGGAGATGAGGGACAATTATTGGGGAGGTCGAGGCTGGATATTTTGAGGGGTGTCTAGATCATGTGGCAGCCGAGGAAAGGGATTGGGTGACAAATAGTGATTTGGATGGGATCCTCATCTCAGCAGGGGTAAATAGCCACGCTTCAGGCCCAAGTGCAGACACTATAGGGATAGTTACAAAGTTAGTTGGTGCAGGCCCAACGATTGATTATACAGCTACAGGCACAGTTGACACAGGCTCAGGCTCAGGCACAGGCACAGGCACCTGCCCCAGACCCACAATTAGCCCAGGTGATGACAGAGAGAGATGCATTTAGATAGAGGGCAGTAGAGGTTGAGGGCGTTGCTCAAAGGTTGATGGGCACCATAGAGAGTGCATCATTACGGGATGCCATTGCAGAGGGCATGGAGATGGCGAGGGAGGCCGAGTATTATAGAGTCAAGTATGAGGAGATGTGTCCTCCCGAGCACAGAGAGCCATTTCCCCAATCTCGTAGCAGGACTAGGAGTAGATCACAGACACATACACAGAGTATGGGAGTGACTGGGCCTCGGCGGGATCCAGACGCAGGCACTAGTGGCAGGCCACCTCCTTTCGGACCAGCTCCATTAGGGGCATCGACCAGTTAGCAGATATAGTGCACATATGTGTACCATTTTTTATCATATCTGATGTATTTCGCTTTGGACATTTTAGTTTCATTGGACATTTGGACATTTGTATCATTTTTTATGAGTGATGATATGCAGCGGCGATGATTGTTTTTGATGATGTGATGTGCATTTTTTAGATGATAATGTGATATGCCTTTATTTATGTGTTTATGGATTTTGGTATGCATTTGAATGAGTTAATGATTATCATGGTATGCAGGATGATTCGAATATAATTTTTTAGTATGATGATGATGATTTGATGATGCGTACTGATGATGCTATGCAGGTGGATGACTTATGATGTGTATATGGAAATGTGTGTATGGAATGTTTATTTTTTGGGATTTTTCAATGTAGGTAAAAGATGATAATATGAAGAAAAATGAATGTTGTGTTCATGATATGCATTATGAATTTTGTATAATAAAATGATATGGTATGATGTAAAATGATATGAGTAAATAGTGAGGAGATGTATGATAAAATGATATGTGATGAAAATATAATGATTTGTAATTAGAATGAATGGATAAATGAATAATAATGGATCTATAATGATAATGAAATGATAATGAAATGATAATGAAATGATAATGAAATGATAATGATATGATATGAAAATGAAAATAAGATAACTGATAATGATAATGAAATGATGAAATGATGATGACCATGAAATAAATGATAATGATGTGATAAATAATGATAATGGTAATGATAAGAAGATGATGAAAGGACAATGATAGTGAAACAAGGGAATGACAATGATAATGATGATGATATGATAATGAAACTAATATGAATGATAATGAATGAAATGATGAAATGACTATAATATGATAATGGTAATGCAATGATGAGATGATAATGAAAATAATATAAATGATAATGATAATGAAAATGAATAAAATGAATGAAATGATGATAATGGTAATGCGATGATGAGATGATAATGAAAATAATATAAATGATAATGATAACAAAAATGAATGAAATGATAATAATGGTAATGCGATGATGAGATGATAATGAAAATAATATAAATGATAATGATAACGAAAATGAATAAAATGAATGAAATGATGATAATG
>VDFB02050784.1:183078-279263 GCA_007258455.2 Sequoia sempervirens | reverse complement strand
AACACCACAAAACACAGAAAGCGAAGTGATTAGCATGTTCCAGGAATATAGCATTCTCCCTCAGAAGATTAAAGAAAAACTTCCTTTCATGAGTTACGTGGATGTGCACCAGAGTCTTTGCCATAAGACAGAGTTCGAAAAACAGAAATATCTCACTACAGCTCGTGAGTTGTTTACACCTGGAAAGGACAGAGAATCTACATCTAAGGATAATACCACTTTTCGTCAAAATGATTTGATATCTTTAGTTTCCTATGAAGAGGGCAGAAATTTATATGATGAATTCGATAGAAGTGCTGATTTGGTTCGTGAACACACTAGCACGGCTATGAGTAATGATCTACCTACATCGTCTTTGCAGGAGGAGACTCAAGAAGTTTCTACGATGGAGGCTACTTCTGATTTTTATGACAGCGTTGGAGAAACTTCGCGTGAGCATGACACAACAGAGGTTTCAGAGTTGCAAAATAACCCTATTGAGTTGTCATGTGAAGAGACTCAAGAGTTGGGTATTACAGATGCAATAGGTGTTGAGAATTTATATCATGGTGAGTCTGATTTTCTGGATCAGACCTTTGAAAATCAGCTAGAGGATTCATATGATGATATGGAATCCCGGGATCATGCGTTGGATGAGCATGCAGTTACTTGTGGAGTAGAAGCGTGTGAAGATACTGTCATACCAACAACTTCTACCATACCAGTTGAGCCATCCTTTGAGGTACCGAGCAGCAGTACCTTAAGTGTTGAGGTGTGCGTTGATGAAAGCACACATGATGCTGCTTATCATGAGGTGAGCGATGACGGATCAGCGTCATATCATAGTGCATATGGTGAACCGGAAATCTCGTATGGGGGTCGTAAGCTACAGAGTCCTCATCATTTGGTTGGGCAACTACATGTGGATGACACTATGATTGCTACCGCCCTTGAGCATTTTGACGTTGCTCGTCAGATGTTGACTACCTATGGTTGGAGTCCGCCTTCGACCGATGAGCACAGTGAGAGTGGTTTTTCCCTTGCAGTGATACATGCACTCCGAGAGGCGATTGGAACAATGAAACAAAACTATCTAAAACTACTAGCAGACAGGGATTTCCTTCTCGAGTGGGATTGCATTTGTTATGATGCATGGAAGGGAAAAGAGGAGCGGATCGATGAGCTCACTCATGAGCATGAGGTGACTATGGATTCATTGCAGAGCACCCAGTTGGCTCTTCGGGAGTCACAGTTACAGATTGAGAGGCTTACCGTGGCATTGAGTTTGGCACAATCTTCACCACCTTTGGATATCGTTCAGTCTTGCATGGCAGTGGTTGGTGAGGAGTATATACCCATGGTTCATAGCCGAGAGGGAGATGTTGAGGGTGTGGTTACATCCAACACGGACACAGGAGCAGTTGACACAGATAGGATGAGTGCACTAGAGAGTTGCAGTGAGCTACGCATTGCCCCCGGTTCTCATGAGACTAGTCCCGTGATAGGTGATGCAGGGCAGATCATTGATAGTTCCTGTGACATGGTTGATGATACACTAGAGAGTTGTGTGACAACCCTCGATACTTGCCCATCTTCACAGCAGATATTCAAAGACTCATCCAGTTGGGAGATTGGTACTTGTGTTGATTTGTTTCCCTCTCCTGGAAGCAAATCGATCTTTTCATTTGATACAGTTGACTATGATCGGCAGCTGGTTGAGCCAAGTCAGGAGTACAACTCAGTTTATTATTCCAGCGATTCAGAGATGGATGATTCCGATCAGGATGGAGTGATTGTGCAGTTTGTGAATAATCCATTGTTTGAATTTGATGGTGGTTCGATCTATGACAACCCACTCTTCGAGTTGGACGTTGATCGTACTCTTGACATTAGTTCTGAGTTGGGTGATGATCGTAGTGTTTGGGATTGTTCCAGTGCATCGCGATTCCAAACAAGACTCACAGAGGAGTTTAACGAAGTGTACACGGTGAGGAGTGCTTATAGTTTTTCCTTTGATCCACCGGTACATGATTCATATTCGATGCACAATACTGGCGCACTGGGTGATTCTCTCGGTTCAGTTGAGGGGAGTAATTCATTATTGTGTGCAGAGTTACCATCTTCACAAGATGGGATTAGCGGATGCAGGTACTTGACTCAGCAGTTTGCGGGGTATTACTTGCAGGGGCAGCAGTCAGTTATCCATCATGCCGATATGTATTTGACAGGGCTTGATACTTCTATGTCGCAGATTTTTCATACAGGTACATGGTTACAGGGCGACTATGTTGTTAGTTGGCATGATGGCTTGGACAGTTATCACATCCATGAGGGTTTAGCAGAGGACAGGGAGAGATCCAGGATAGTAGATGCTTCTAGAAGTTTTTATCTCTGCATGACAGATGGATGTGGATTCATATTGTATTGGGATCCCGATGGCGACAGCTTTGACACAGAGTATTGGGTGGGTCCCATTGAGTTACTTCACTATTCTCAGCATGGTGAAGTTGGAGGCAGTAGAGCGCAGTGGCAGCCTGAGGAGGATCGTCACGACAGACTTTTACGCTGGGATTGGGATCCAGGCATTGATTGCGCAGTTGAGTTGATGATGCTACAGGAGATAGTTCGAGATGTGTGGGACATTACACAGTTTTCTTTTTGGGGCCTTCCGAGGATTGGAGTTTGTTTGCAGTGGAGATTGCTTGGTGTCAAGCAATTTTAGGGAGGGCGGACTGTCATGTCCCCATTTTGGCGCAGCATCGTAGACGTGAGATTTGCCCATCGTGGAGACCCTCGTAGGGCCGAGTGGTTAGAGGGTCGCTTCTGAGTTTGGCTCGGCCGATTGGCAGCTTTGGATCAATTGGTTTCGCTTGGGCTTCTGGACGGGAGACCTTGCGCACTGCTATTTTTAGCGCCCGCGTGCGCTGTGGGAACCCCGCTATTTTGAAGCGCATGAGTATCAAGATCCCAATCACTCGTGAGTCTCACAAAGACGCACTCGGATCGGTAATCAGATGAGTAACGAGGAAAATATTAATATTTAATTGTATTGATTAAATATTAATTATTTAATGGTTTATAATATAAAGTTATAATTTAAAATTATAACTTAAGTGATTGCCTTGAGGGGTGCGCCCATCATCAGAAGGGGCCAGTTTGGCAATTAATAATTATTATTAAATACTTCACAGAGACTATGGAATTATTAAAAGATTAAAATGTGAATATTTAATTAAAACCCTATTCTTAAGGAAATCGCACTTTTCAGCTTAAGAAGGGTTTTGCATTGGTTTCTGAGCCATTATGACATTTGATGAATTGGAAATTTGCCAGTCTTTGCCAGAGGACGAAGACCTTAGGGTTTGAGTTCGATATTCGTTGGAGAACGAGCCATCTCCATTGAATCAGTTTAGAGGGTGTGAGATATCACCCGATTTACTGCCAGCAGAAGTTTTCTCATTCAGAGTAAATCACAGAGCTTCAGAGAAATTAATATCTTCAGAGTTTTCTTCAGAGCTTTATATTCAGAGCATTCACATTCATTGGGCGTCCATCTTCAAGAGATCCAGAGGGTTATCAAGGCGGCATATATTTATTTACTGCTAATTCTGCTGTAGCCGTACCTTAGCAGGCCGTACCTTCTTCTTGGGAGCCGTACTAGTGTTTTGAAGAAGATGCCTCTCATTTAGGCACTATATCATCTTCTTGTGTGGCGCTTTTGCAAATGGAACAAGCAGGAAACAATATATTGAGGGAAAAAGGGTCATCAAGGGCTGCCGTACAGATCTGATAATCTTCAGTTGCTGTTTGGTACATCAGGCCGTACCATTGATCTCAGAGAATATTAGCTTACAGAGTTCATGAGTGGTTTTTCCATTCAGAATACATTCTTTCATATAGGCGCATCATTTCATCAGAGATCTGGCATTGAACACAGAAGGAAGGATTCTTATTTATTACTGCTGTTCATTTCTTGGCCGTACCAGTCTGTACAGGGCCGTACTGTACCAGAAAAGACAACTTTCCCCTTCAAGAGCAGATCACTTGCCTTTTTGCAGTCTAACTTCACAGGGGAAGGCGACTGGCATCTAGGAAGCTTTATACATCATCTGGCGAGGGAGGAGCTAGCATCAGAAGGCCGTACGAATCTGATTTCATCTCAAAGGTGGCTAAAACCAGGTTCTTTAGAATATTAAAAATTCATTGTCTTTCTTTTGCATGCAACTGGATCTTTAGTGTAATCATTTCAAGAGTTTGAATAATAGTCTGGCAACAATATTTGTGATAGAACTTATGATTTCCAGAGCATATAGAATTTATTTAGAATTTCTATCATTTTATTTAAAAATCGCAATTTACACTTGTTGCTCAAAAAACCTCAAAAACAAGCAAAATTACCAAAAACTTCAAAAACTTTAGAAAAACAAGTCAGAGTCCGAGAAAGGGGAAACTAGGGTTTCTACAATGCAAATCTCAATTCTCTTTTCATAGGATCCAACATCCTCATGCAAATCTCATTTTCTTTTCTTATAATCAAATGTCTTTATCAAATTTTATTTTTTAACTAATGCATAATGACTGTTCTGATCAAAATTCCTTTTGGCCAATTTTGACCAATATAAGTAAATCCCTTTTGTTTGCGGTGTTCATCCTATGCTAGGAGGACCTTAATGCAAGTAGGTCCAAAAGTGAGAAAATATTGTATCAAAGCAACGGATGCACTTGACCACCTAGTTTAAGGGCACTAAATCACAAGTAGTGTTAAGTAAACCACAACATTGAGTAAAAAGTCTTTTTACCTAGTGCATTTATTCAAGCATTGTATTATTCATTCAATCCCGCTATCCTTCAAGGTGTTTTGAAAGTGTGGATAGCTCAATGGCTATCTAAGTAAATTTAGTTCAACTCTAGTTATTACGTTGGAGATATATGCCCTAATTTGTTCAGATTTGAATAATATATCCTTGAAATTATGATACTTCATAAACAATTCTTCAAACACCTGAAAAATTAAGGTTATTTGGTAATAAAAATTATTAAGATATCACTTTTGGCCTTTTTCTTTGTAATAAAATTGCCTCTTTTTAACCGTGACAAACTTGTGCTCTCCAAAGGGAGGTCATATGTCCAAATCATGAAATGGATTCTTTTGTCTTTGCTTCCCAACACTAGTCAAGTTGTTCTTGTAAAATTAGGATTACTTGATAATAAAAATTAAAGAATCTCCATCATGCAAACTTCTTTTACATTACATGTTTCCTAGCATTATTTTTGTTGACCGCTCCCTCTATTTCAACTTGTATTTTAAAAACTTCACATCTTTAAGTTTCCTTTGTGATTTATAATTAAAATATCATAATGGACCCTCTACTTCAGCTTGTATTTAAAAAGTTCCAAATCTTCAAGTTCCTTAAAAGTTAGGATTAAGAAGAACAAAATTATGGAGTCCCAATTATCCAACTCCTTTACTTGTAGATTATATTTTGAGTGATATCCTAAGTTGAAGTGTAATATCAATTAAAAGAATGGAAAATCTATATGAAACTCCTTTAGAATCTCAATTTAAAATTTAAAAAATCATGAAGGAGCCTCTGCTTCAACCTATGTTACTGGAGTTGTCCAGAACTGGACCTGTTTTCAGATTGAACGGGCACGGGAGCGGTGGCTAGTATGCACACAGAGCACGCCCCTAACTCCCCGGCTATCCTATGGGTACGTCGGGTGACAATGGCGTGCCCTAGCCATCCCATGACGTACCTGTCATGATAGCTTAAAGCAGCTTAGCTCAAAGAAAGAGCTCATGTCCAAACAAAAATAGAAAAAAATAAGGCCAAAAGAATAGAAGACTTAATTGGGACCAAAACAATGAGCCAAAATTGAACGATGCTAGGAAAAGACGACCTTGACCAAAAGTGTAGCGTTTAAACTTAAGGGTGTGGAAAGTTTGAAAATTTTGCTATCTACCGAATCTGAAAATTTTGAGGCGTTACCAGCAATGTTGAATCAAAATAAATAATGTGGATGCAAAAACAATGGTCATGATGCCCATTGAAAATTTTAACCATGACCCATAGGATTTTGGGTTATTAGCAGGCTGCGACATCTTTAATGAAATATCTTATCAATATTTATTTTTATTAAAGTGTTACAAAGTATAAATGAAGTATTAAATAATTGTATTAAATTGTTACGAAGTATAAATGAATTGTTACATGGTATAATTAAAACAGTAATTGGCAGATTTAATGATTTGTCTCAATTATTTCTGTCCCCAAAATGTTGTGTGCAGTAAACACGATGTTTTTGGAATCAAAACTTTGATGTCAGACGGACAATTTAAATAATTAAAAAGCACTTGATGAATTAGGATTTGACATATAAAATATAACTCAATTCTGTTATTTTTAGTATCAAATATAAAAATACTTTAAATTTTGTTTAATAAGTAGTATATATTTTTTATATATAATATTAAATAAATTATGAAACATATTTTTAATTCTGTTATTATTAATATCAAGTATCAAATAATTTTAAATTCTATTTACTCACCAATATATTATTTATATATATATAGCCGTACCCAAAAAAAAGTTGCCAGTATAACCGAGCCACATCTTGTTCCAACCAGCAACTTAGACTTCAATTTTATTTTATATGTTTCATATCTTAAACCTTTCAAAATTAAAATTGAAGTAATTTAAATTATTGAACCTCCTTATCTAACCTCTTGTAGATTATATTTTGAAGTTGATTGCAAAATCTCCATTATTTGGAAGTAACTACATCACCTACTACCAAATTATAAATCTGGATTCCCTCACCATATCCTATACCATAATAATTTAAAATTGAAGAAATTTAAATTATTGAACCTCCTTATCTAACCTCTTGTAGATTATATTTTGAAGTTGATTGCAAAATCTCCATTATTTGGAAGTAACTACATCACCTACTACCAAATTATAAATCTGGATTCCCTCACCATATCCTATACCATAATAATTTAAAATTGAAGAAATTTAAATTATTGAACCTCCTTATCTAACCTCTTGTAGATTATATTTTGAAGTTGATTGCAAAATCTCCATTATTTGGAAGTAACTACATCACCTACTACCAAATTATAAATCTGGATTCCCTCACCATATCCTATACCATAATAATTTAAAATTGAAGAAATTTAAATTATTGAACCTCCTTATCTAACCTCTTGTAGATTATATTTTGAAGTTGATTGCAAAATCTCCATTATTTGGAAGTAACTACATCACCTACTACCAAATTATAAATCTGGATTCCCTCACCATATATTTCATCAATAATAGGAAAAAGACAAATCACAAATTGAATTCCATTGACAACATCATTTCATTAGCACGCTCCCTATCCTACACCATAATATTGAGCGTCGTACATATAAAACGAAGCAATAGAGACAATAAAAAAAAAATTACTTCGCTTCATCTGTATGAGACTTGCAATATTTAGAAGTAACAAAGACTTAAAATACTTTATAACATTGTTTGGAATATCCTTGTGATATACAGATGGCAATATCAAATAAACAAAGAGAAAGGAAATCTATACTCCCAGATCGTTTGGAAGAATCAGTTCTAAAAATTGTTTAGAATTATAAATTGCTTCTCTTAGAATATGGAAGATTCCAAGAAACCAAATATAAAAAACTAAAAAACATAAAGATATTGATATCTCTTTTTCAGTCTCTTAAAAACCACATATTTTCCATGTGTTGTTTTCACGGTTGCTTTTATATTATGAGTCAACACGTTGGGACAGCTAATTTCATTTCATTAGATACAACCATATTGTTAGATATTGAACGCTTATAAATTTCATTTGGTAGATGTTGACGACCAGTTTTAAACAAGATGATTTAAAATGTGAGCGGCTATTCAACAAACTTTTTTTTAAATAATCATTCGTACTGCACTTTTATCGAAAACGGAAAAGGAATCATTGTTCCGGGCCTAAATTTGAAGGTCGACCTGCCTGTCAAGCCATTTTTTTTAACGATTGTTCATTGAGAGTTCCTTTCAAATATGAAAAGTTATTTTATTTTTAACAAATATATCATAGATCAAGTATATATTTTATTGTAATCTTACATAATTTTCCACCGTGTCTAAACTTTTTCCTTTCAAAGTGATACAATCTTTGTCTAGAATTTAAAGTATTTCACAGCAAAAACCGCTAAATACGGCCATACGTTGCCATGGTAGCCAAACAGCTTTTTTCTAATTTATCTATATGAAAAGAAGAGTCGTGCAAGTACACGTAAAGAGTATTAATTGCTTACCCCACGGTGGCTTCCGTTCGCTGTTGAGGTGTGGCATCTGGAGGAAGTTCTTTACTGTAAACGGCAAAAGTAAAAACAACCCCCAAATGGCTGGAATCGAGAAGCTTGAACGGCGTTGTCAACGCTCCCTTGCCAGACTCGCGCGCCCTCAAAATATTCTCACGATCGTGCTGTTCAATATAAAAAAACAAAACAAAATGATTTGTTGGGGAAACTAAAGATTTGCAGAATATTTGTGATGGGTTAAAGAAAAGAAACGCCACCTGGCCAGACATCATGTCCAGCGATATGAGATACGACACCGTCTCCTGAGAAAATACGGCGGGAGCGTACTCCTCCTGCGTAGGCTGCACCTCCTTAGTATACATATGCCGTATATTCCATCCCTGCAGTCTCTCAAATTCCTCCCGTTCCGACTGCATAACACGCTGCGCGTAGGCCACCCCGCTCATCAGCGGCCTCTCGAACGCCGTTCGAGCTGTATATGCCGCGAATACTTCCTGCACGGGCAATAATACGTATTACTGAAAAATACGTATACATTTGTCTGTAAAGCCATTCTCTCGTTAAAATTTGTGAAGGCGGTTCTCACCCCCAAAAATAAACTAAAAGAAAATTACAGAAATAATTGTGCGCTAGAATCTGTAAAGCTTTGGCATATATCTATTAAGGTTTGAGCAGAGGTGCCTTCAAAAATGTTTGGTGGGAATAAATTTGTCAAGTCTACCACAGAACGCACTCCGTTAGAACCGTAAATTCATCAACAATTGCAGCTAGGCGTGTGCAAGTAAGCAACATTATGAGCATTTGTGGAGGCTCAATGGATCCGACAACATTGAGGCGGCTGAGAATATAGATTTGACAATAATAGCCTGTGAAGAAGCTTTGTTGGAAATATGTGGCTAAACTCACAGATTACATTAGGTTTGAAAGAGAGATGGTATAGAAAAAATTGAGAACAGACTATCTATAGGAAATAATGGAGTGAAAATGAGCGTAATTTGAAATTTCACATAATTTATTACATTAGGGCCGTACCAGTTATAGACATATGAAGAGAACCAACAGCAAAGAAAAGATAACTAGCATCTGCGAAGATTTCCGTTCCTTGAGAAACATTCTTCAGTAAAATTCTCTGAGAAACGAACATGAACCTCTCCTAAGGATTTGGAGTATGAAAATTTGTAAAAGTTCGGATCAAATAATACGATACACTGGTTTCAAGCGGTAAAATTTAGGAATTTTTTATAAAAACACTTGTAAAGGCCTGGCCATATTCAAGAAAACATACACAGCAGGTCTCATGGTAATTTTGGTATCAGCATCATAAAGAAACTGTAGTATGAAAAATTATAAGGGTTTGGCAAGACACTCAAAATAGACTATGTCTGCGCTCTAAAACTAATAGAACTTGAAATCGCCACGCGGAAACATGTAAATAAAGGTGGAGAAGTTTACGGAGGTTGGACTAAACGAACGGAATACACCACGTTCAGGCAATTACTTCGATTGAAAAATGCAAATGAGCGCATGGAAAAGTAGCAGTAGCGGCATTAAAGGCAAGTTTTGCTTAGGGCGGTCAAATTTACAGAAGAACGAAAGTAAGTACTTCCAGATAGAAAACAGTGAAGTTTTGCCAAAATCCATAAAATATATTGTGTGGAGGGTAAATTTAATTGAAATACAAATAAGTCTGAAATGTTATCATACATTCACAAATACATTATAAGGAGATAAAATGAGAAATAAATTCGAATTGAACACCTCAAAAGGACAATGCGAAATATACAAACAAGGGGAAATTTGCAGAGTTCTTCCTGAACGCTCAAAATACAAAACAGAACGTTGCTAGCTAAGATTTGAAGGAAATTGAAAACTAGTTTGGAAAACGATGTAAGCTCCGAGAAGTGTATATAATTTTTTAGCTTTATCCACACAATACTGCAAATTTGTTGGCAAAATCGGAGGAAAGTTGAAAATTTGCCGCTGCAAGCAACAAATGGTCATGAAATCTGGTAAATCTTGGGCATATATTCACAAGATATATTACATTCTAGCCGTAAAATTTACAGAAAACTGAAAAGAACAACAGCTTGAATTCTGAAAATATGAACCTGGTGTAGAACTGAAGGTGTCATCTCCAAATGGAAGGTAGACACGAGTACGGTCAAAGCCCGGACATGATTCATGCTAGCAACAAACTGGTCTTGCAGCATTTTGGCTCTCTCCTCGCACATATTAACCAGACTCTCCTGTCGGCGGCGTGAAATTTCCTTTGACATGGAATAAAATGTCCAGCCGGCCACGGAGGTCCCCACTATGAGCCACAAGAGCACCATTATCCTGTACCATCTCCCACCTATTCGTCCGCTCAAAAACCCGTCGACTGCCTGCGGCCATGAAGACAAGCCCGCAATAATTCTGTTTCCACGGTTTTTGCTACTTGCATAAGGCCACCCGTTGCCGTTACCGTTGCCGTTGCTGCAATTCTTCTTGTCCTCGCCACCGTCCAGGCTGCCGTCCATGCCGCCCTTGTTCTCCTCCATCTTCATCCACTTGGATTGACACATCCCATTAGCTTCACATACGCAAACGCCTGGACTGGGGCTCCAACTCCAAATCTACGGCCAAATATTCACTTTAACGGTAGTTGTTTGCGCACCTACGACGCTACAAATGCCGTACGACTGCGCTCACAGCCTGCTCAATTCAAGCCTGCTAATAGCGGGTCTTGAACTCATGACCTTCCAACATCATAGAACGGAACAGAAACCAAGCGGTATGAAGAGCATCAAAAGTATTTAAACAGATGCATATCAGTACTACAGTCAAAACCTCAACAGCATACAACGGCATCCCATTGCGCTCATTGAAAAATTAACGCAGCCAACACAATTCAACCCACCCTGCAACTCGAACACCCGACCTTCAGCTGGATTCGGACTACTCACCTCCCGGAAGAAATCCACTAAACCGGAGACAAAAGCCAAACAATATGAGCTTCACGTGTCAAAACGCTACGCACAGACAGGCTCCTGCGACTAAAAAGCTGACGGCTTTCTTTTCCTTTCCAGTGAATCGAACTCTCGACCTTAAGAAAACACCCGCTACTCAATCTTCTCACCTCTTACCAAAAACTAAAAAGGTCAGCTTTCGCGCTTCTCCTCGTACAGCTAAAAACGTTACGCATCGCAGAGCACACGCATCCTTTTTAAGTTACCCGAGACTTTTTGCCCAATCGAAAGGTGGTGAATATTCTCCGCGAATTAAGCAACTACCGTAGCCGTCGGATGTACACCTTCGGATAGTAATTAGAACTGTAGCGCCGTCTGTTAGTAGACGAGACGTAGAAATGAAAAGAAAGAACGAAAACAAAAAAAGGGAACAAAAGATCGCTCAAATCTCAGCAGCAGCGCAGGACGAGGTCGGATGAAGAAAGATAACGCAAAAGCCTAAAAGGCGCGGTAGCCACGCTAGAAATTGTGGGGCTCGAACCTTGAACCAATTGAAAGGCTAACGCCCTTATGCAAAATGAAAACAATTGGTAAGCACGAGACATATTAGATTTCTGCCACATTTCTGCGGCCTCCCAAACGACTGACATCTCCTTTTTCTTATTCCGGGGCGCTTTTAATTACTCCCATCACTTCCCTTCCTCGGTTTCCGTGACACACTCTAGCGCGTAGCTTTCGCAGGGGCAGGCTAGAGATAGAAAGAGATTTTGAATAGGAAAGAATTATAATTGGAAGAAAAAATATGTTTATGATGATGATGGGGGGCAACGACGTGATGGATGTTCGTACTGCTGTCTGCAACTGGCACAGTTTCCGTCGCTTTCGGCTCGATACGCCTGGGGATCTTGACAGCGACCTCTCATCCCTTTAATCGAAGTCAAACCCTCTACAGTTAGGTAACTATTCATTTCTACGGCAATGTTAACCGTGGAATTCTTTTCTTCTCCACCATGGTACTTAATGATGCGTTTTAAGCACCGCTTCTCTCCTGCACCAATGCTGACTGTGGAACCCTTGACTCCACCACGCGACCTAATTATGCGTTTTTGGTACCTGTTCACTCACATGGTCCCAACTTCGAATCCGGCCGGCGCAGCCTCATTTATATCTATTTCTTCCTATATTCTGGAACCCACAGCAAACACATACTATATTTAACACATGACAGTTAAATAAGTGGAAATGGGGGAAAACCTAGGTACGGCATGTCTGAGTGTCGCGACAGGAGAACCACAAACTTCGAATACAAACTCAATATCAAAGCAAATGGGGACACTAGAATGCATTGTGGGTAACAATAAAATGGCAAGTAAGTCTCAAGTGCAACTGAATGACCTCTTGAATCTTCTAGGTCAAGAGGGTCTAAGATTTTCAAGCTCTCACACCCCTCAACGGTCGAACGGGTGGACCACTTTTCAAGACGGGGGTTTAGCGAACCTGTTGGCACCTTTGCTAACGAGATCGCCTTTGTCAAGCATACTGAACCTTATAAATGCAGAAGAAAGGCTGATCTTTGTAAATGCAAAACAATACAATGGGATTCTAAGGCGGAGGTTGGCTCAAAAACGGAAACTGAAACAAAACCAAAAGAAAAAATTTACTTTGATTCTACCAAAAGCTGGTAACAACAAGGCAGACATATCTAGTGTGTTACCCCAGAAAGAAGAGCAAACAATCCTAGCAGAGCACAAAAGCAGTGGGAAGTTAATAGGTGACATAGGGAACCTCAAGCCAAACATGGACAAGCTGGATGAGGGCATGGTCAATACAAAAGAGTTCACTGCAAACAAGAATGTTGCTGAAAATGCATCTCAAGAACTCTACAGCCCTACGTCCTCACCCTTATTATGGTCATCAGGGTTATACGTAGAAGAACTCATGAGAATGAAAAGTAGGCTCGATGTTCTAGAAACAAAGGGGATATACGAAGACAACAGGTTTAAAATAGTCACCGAGGCAAATTACAGGTTGGAAAAGGACAATAAAATGCTGCAAGAACAAATATCAAATCTGCAAGTGAACATGGAGAGGGGACAGCAAGAATTGGTCACTCTAAAACAAGAGTTAGCCCAATTAAAAACAACAAAAAGCGATAAATCAGTAATTGAGGGAGGAGAAAACATAAGGGAACTAAAGGTGATTCAATCAGCATTAGCAGACTTGGAGACAAAAGAGAATCAGTTAAGGGATCAGATAGAAGAAGCCAAATCATGGTCACAAGTGGTGAATAGTTCATCAAACGAGCAGAAAGGAATCATTGAAAAACAAGTTAAAAGGCAGCTAAGGGAAGAAAAAGATAAACAAAGCAAGGCTGCAAACATAATTATTAAAGGTTTGAGAGACTATGGAGAGACGGAGAGAACTGACATTCTAACAAGGAATTTCCTAAACGATAAGTTGAAGTGGACAGGACATATTCAGCAAGCTAATAGAATCGGAAAAAAGGTAGATGGAGGAAAAGATAGACATGTAAGAGTCATCTTGAGAAATATTGAAGACAAAAATAAGATTCTAAAAAACAGAGGGCTACTTAGAGGCACACATATTTATCTAGATGAAGATTTGACCTTTGAGCAGCAAGAAGAACAAAGGAAAGAATGGGAGAAAGTGAAAACAGCAAGAAATGAAGGTAAATGGGCTTGGTTGAAGAATGGGAAAGCTCAAATTAGTGATCGGTTCTCAAACAAGAAATAGGAATTAGTGGCCCCACAGGAATATATGCATGTTGTAAGTTGGAATTGTAGAGGATATCCATGGAGAAGAGGACCTGGATTGGGGCCCATAGCGGAAGGAAAGGATATTATCATTCTTACAGAAACACATGAACATGATGGCTGCAAAGTACCAGATTTCGAAGGGTATAAAAAAGTGTCAGTTTGGAATGAAGGTAACGAAATAGGAAAAGGCAATGGAGGGGTTACAGTGCTAATAGATGAAAAGTGGCAGGGAATTGTTAAATTGGCAAAAGAAGACACAAATAAACAGTACATATGGCTGCAAATAACAGAAAATGGAGTAACTTTTAGTCTAGCCGCTTGCTACTTTGCTCCAAAAAATTCAAAGTTTTATAAGAAACGAAATTTAGACAACGAAGACCCGTATGCATCACTAAAAAAAGATATCTCTATTTTTAGCACACTTGGAGATGTGGTTTTAATGGGTGACTTTAATGCAAGGACAGCTAATAACCAATCTCTTCAGTTGAGCAATGAAACCAAAGGGGAGAACAATCCTTTGTGGTTAGAGGAAGGAGGTGGTCTCCATTGGGAAAGATCATCTCAGGATGGTAATGGCACTATCAACGCATTTGGGACAGAATTATTGGGGCTTTGTAGTCTATTTGGCATGGTTATATGCAATGGTATGAAGGATTGGCCGAGGTCTGGAGGTATTACTTGCAAAACATATAATGGTCAGAGTGTGGTGGACTACGTGGTTTGCTCCCAGAGTTTTAGTTCTAGACTGTTGGAATTTGATATTGAGGACTGCCCTATCGGGATGAAATCTGATCACTTACCTCTTCGGGTCAAACTACGCATTTCACCAATCAACCAACACAACAAACAGGTTATGCACACACAAAAAAAGGCCCTTCCTAAGGGGAAAATCCTCATAAATCAGGAAAATAGAGAATTATTCAATGCTGCTCTTAAGCAACATTTCCATGATCTGGAAAATAATGTGGAGTCTAAAGCAGCAAAAAAGGTTGATGTCCTTCACAATAATTTGCTGATCCCGATAATACACAAGGCATTAAATGCGTGCAAAAGGTCTCATCCCAAGATGGGGACAGCAAACACTTTTCCGGCAAATCCGTGGTATGATGAAGAATGTAAGGCAGCCAAGAGATCGCTAATGAAGAGAGGTAGGGGCAAAGAGCTTAAGAAAAAATATGAAAAGTTAGTGCAGTCCAAAAAAATAGAGTATGTAAACGAAAGAAGGAAGGAACTAATCACTCTTGGGAAACATAATCCTAAAGGCTTTTGGAGGGAATTGCAACAAAAGAAAAAGGTGGTGGAAAACAATATTACAGATGCCCAATGGTTAGAATATGCTAGACTTCTTTACGAGCGGGCCCACGAGAAAGACTACCCTCCTGTCATTAACACACCAGCGGAATTATTCAATGTGGATGATATTAAACAAGGAATAAAGAACTTAGCAAGTGGCAAAGCACAAGACATAGATGGGCTACAGTCTGAATTTTTAAAATGGGGGACTGAAATTCTTGCCCCTCACATAAAAAGAATTTTCAACAATGTCAATCGGGAAGGTTTTCCTATGGAGTGGACTACCAGTGTGGTCATCCCTTTATTTAAAAGTGGTGATATCAATAACCCATCTAACTATCGCACAATTATGGTCAACTCTATCTTTGGCAAGCTATTTGGGAGCATGATTGAACGTAGGATCAGCAAATGGGCAGAAAATGAGGGCAAAAGAGCAAAGGGACAGGCAGGTTTCAGATCCAAGCACTCTACCATCGATCACTGCATCACCCTTAGACACTTGATTGAGAAAATTTGGGATAACCAGGGTGAGGAAGCTTATTGTTGCTTTGTAGACTTTAAGAAAGCTTTCGACACAGTGCCTAGAGACAAATTATGGTCTCGGATGGAAGAATTAGGCATTCCAAATGCATATAGAGCAGCTGTTCATAGGCTGTATGAGAAGGTCAGTGCTAAAATCAGAACAAGTGAAGGTATGTCAGAATGTTTTGACAGTGACATTGGAGTTAAACAGGGCTGCCCTCTATCCCCTACGCTTTTTGGGCTATACATTGATAAGTTGGAAGCGTGGTTAAGCAAGGAAGGCGGGGATGGTATCCATTTGGCAGGTTATGTAGTAAAATTACTTCTATATGCTGACGATCTTATCCTAATCTCAAAAATAGCTCATGGGTTAAGAGAACATCTAAAAGCCCTAGAACACTTTTGTCAGGAAGTTGGGATGCAAGTGAACACATCCAAGACCAAAATCATGATTTATTCATTGAATAGAAAAATTAAACAGCATACCTTTCTTTTTGAAGGCAGCCCACTTGATATAGTGAAAGAATACAAATATCTTGGGATTGACTTCCATTATAAGCTCAGTTGGGAAACCTGTAGAACGAAAAGGATACAGGGAGGTTGGAAAGCCTATTATTTGCTCCAAAATAGGTGTAGAAAAGCTGAACTTTGGGATTGGAAAACCAAGAAAACCCTTTTTGGTTTACTTGTCACGCCGGTTGTGCTTTATGGGTGCGAAGTGTGGGGAAGCAACACATCAAAGTGCAGTTGGAGACAGATAGAAAGAATCCAGAAACACCTAATAACAAATAATCTCAAAGTTAAAGCTACTGTTCCTTATGAAATCCTGCTAGCTGAGGCGGGAGCTTTTCCTTTGGAAGCTTCAGCGATAACCCGGTTGTTAAGTTATCTAAAAAAGGTTGAAAACATGGATAACCACCGGTGGCCCAAAACGGTTATGGAGGAGATTCTAGTCCGAAGAAAGAAAACATGGATGAAACAGAACATCAAGTGGCTGAACAAGTGGAACATCAAATTACATGAGTGTCCTGACACCAACAGTGAAATAAAAATCTATGTGAAGGAAAAATTCAGGACTGCCATGTGGTCAAATCAGATCGGACGAAAAAAAGCATATTACATCAAAGAGTTTAACCCAGCTAAGGAACATGGTGAAAAACCATATTTAGGTGCAACTATTAAAGGGAAAGCGAGGCTATTAATTGCTCAATTGAGAACGGGGTCCCACCATCTTAGATGTGAGACTGGTAGGTGGAAGACTCCTAAGGAAACTTGGGAAGAAAGAACGTGCTTATTTTGTAATAAGGGAGTGGTGGAAACGGAGTGGCACTTCGTCATGGAATGCACAGCGTACGAAAATATCCGTAATCAGTACTCAAGTATTTCGGATGTGGGCAATATGCAGCAGTTATTTGAGGAGGATAAGATAAATCAGACGGCTAGCCTCCTAGTCAAAATTAATAGCAGGAGATCTGATCTGGAGAAGAGTCTGGAGACAAACTAAGTTGTTGAGTGTCTCGGTCCCATAGGCTGTTTAGTCTCGTGGACGTCATTAAAATCTTTCATTCATTCATTCATCCTCGGAATGCAAATGCCTGCCGCTTTTAGTAATAACGACAATTGTACCGGTACTTGGAGCCCATTTCTTGAACTACACTTATTAACTGCTCCGTCTATTAATTTTCACTATTTCAAGCCTATAGCTAATAATTTCTGAGAATTGCCTAAAATAGCGCAAATATTGCACGGGACGGTGTATATTCACTCCAAGCTCTATGTAATGCAGTCCAGATGCCATGGGATGAATCTACACCTTACACGTTTGGAAAGTTGAGCCACTTTTATTTATGTGCGGTAAATTTCAGGAATATCAACATCCCCTGCCATTTCTGATGAGCTAAGGTTTCTTTATCTTTCTACTGTTGAAATTTTGACTCGTGAATTCTCAAAGCTGTTGCCGCCTCCACCCAATATTGGATGAATCTTTTAATCTCCTGTGCAAAATTTTATTCGCCTTTATCGTGCTCAATGACTGTATCTATATAGTAACTGTGATTATTGCTCTTCTGATTTGTCATTGTTTGAAATTGATTTGCTATTATGTGAGGACGCATGGTGTGCTAGTAGAGAACCCTATGTAGTAAAGAGGTGGACGAGTAGCCCCATGCCAAAGTAACCTATCGTAGGTCTAAACTCGGACATAACCGTGGTCTCGTAGTGAAGACTATAAGCGTGCCAAAAATAATCAACAAATCTTAATGCTCATTAGATAATGTAAGAGATTGGAAATACATGTAGTAGTAGAATATTGTAGGTTGTAAATTAAATTTTAAATTAAAAATAAGTGTTATATAGTTGTAAAATATTTGTATTTTAAATATTTTAATAATAAAATTTGTTTTGTCTTGTAATATTGTATCATCAAAATGAAAAATTATAATATTTGATTTAAAATATAAAATTAATTTATGAAAAATATATTTGATAATTTTTACGTTTAATTTGTAATACACAGGTCAACATATTACATTCAATTTGTAATATATTGATCAACATATAGTAAATATAAATTGGAACTATTCAAGAAAATAAAATCATAGAAGAATTACATATTGTTTAAAATCCATACACTTGTTACAAATTAAAAAATAATTATAAAATGATTATGTTTTCATTTTTAAGTGTTATAATAGCATATATAATACATTGATAAGTATTGTAAGAAATATGAAATTTATACTAAATTAATATAAAAAATAATTATATCATATTATTATTGTTTTACTATAATTCTATTATAATTAGTATAATATTATGTAAATATAATTTAACTAACATAAATATAATTTAATTTATGTATTAATGTTCATATTTATAATAACTAATTATATTAAGTGGCATAATTATGCATGATATCAAGGAGTTTTATGTATGTAATAACCAAAACCCAATTCATATATATAATTTTTTAAATTATAAGTATAAAACTAAATTTGTGAAAAATAACATATAAGTATGTAATATATTTACTATGCTTTTCAAACAAAAAATAAAATTTACATACAAAAGTAAAATAGTTCTTCAAATAAAAATAATGTAAAAAGAATAAAATAATTTTTAAATAGTTCTTAAGAAAATTAAAATGACTCTTAAGTAAATAAAAAATAGCTCATCAAATCCTCTCATTCGTGGAATTGATTAGGATAATCCACCTTCAAATTCAAGGTGAGGCTCATTTACCTCTCTTAGGTCTACAAACTTGTATCCACCTTGGTATAAGAAGAGTATAAATTGAAGGCAATTGTATGTTTATTATTAAGACCTTAAGGAGTGGTGGGCTCAAATTTAGAAAATGAATAGGATCCTTAAACAAACTTGGTCATTATTAGAAACTTTAAATGAATTCATATTTAAACATTTATATAGGGAGATCAACTCCCATGTGTACACCTTAACCAACTTTCTAGTAGATCATGACACAAGTTGCTTACTTGATGAGACCTTAGAGCTTTGGAAAACCCAAAGGCCTAATTTATTAACTGATGATCCCATATTAAGGGATTTAACTACCCATTTAGCAACGAGGCAAACCCCCTAAGCATGGAAATCAATGATTTCAAGGCCAAACTTATCCTTGGGTTATATGCAATATAACCAAGAGGTGGAAAGAATACCTTGCTTATTGTCCCACTTAAACTATGTGACGAACTTTCCAAATGCCACTCAATGAGGTAGATTTATGCTTCTTGAAGAAGGACGACATCAAAAATTATCCTTCTAGAGTGGACATTATACCAAGGGTTACTAATAGTACCTTAGTGTATATGGTGTTTAACCATGAGCTTTAATGAGAAACCCCATCAGGGGCCTTGATAACCAATTTAGTAATGAGGCAAACCCCCTAAGAATGGGGATCAATGATTCCAAGGTCACCTTTATTCCCATATTGTATGTAGTGTAATCGAGAGGTGGAGGGAATACCTTGATTATAGCCCCACTTAGCTCAATGGATGTTTATTATCATTATGGATATTTGATTATAATATTTCTTAAAGGGGACCCAATAATAGGATACATAAACATGACTATCCATCATAATATGCCTAAAAATTTGGTTTATACTTACCATAGAGAGAATCATTTGCACAAGAAGTTGGCTAGAGAAACCCCTAGCCCAAAGGGGACGTGTCGTAATAAATCAATTTATATTCAAGGGATGTCTAAGGAGGGTTATCAAGATAGATGAAAAAAAAATTGCATTAAGGATTTGGAGCCAAAAATGTTATAAAAGAGGTTTAAAACATTCAAAGTTTTAACCAAATCATAAACAATTTTGTATGAGAAGGAGGTTACCATCAACAAAGTGGGAATTGAGGGAAAGGGACCCCTTATGGAGAAACATACCCTTGATGAGGTTATTATAATGATAATGATTAAAGAGGTACCTTGGGACATCAATAATTAAGACATAAATAAAGGGGGCAAGGGAAATTAAGGGGAGAAGGAATCATTGACCTCTAGCTTGTTATTAGTATTAACAAAAAGCATCGTGACATGAATAATTACCATAAGTCCAAACCATAACCAAGCAAGCATTTTACAAATAAAGGACCAAATCATCTAATAATGTGATTTATTAAATCCTAAGTTGATTAAAACATTGTCTTGGGAGCTTTTTTGAGCCCATTCAACAATCTCCCAAGGAAACACAAGGTTGACCAAGATGGATCTTTCACCTAGAAATCTAGTTTGTTTAGATCTTGGGTTATAGGTTTGATTCTAGGAGCCACAACTTTATCAATGATTGGTAGGGAGTATTAAGAAGGGTGATGACCTCCATTTTGCAATGGAGTCCTCACTCATCCCCTTTGGTGGAGGTTTGATAAGTTCATGATTAATAAAAGATCCTAAATATCTATTATCAAAAACTTTGAGGTAGACATAGTTGAAGTCTTCATCTATTTTGGGCCATAGTGCCTATATAAATCAATCATCAACCCTTTTGCATCAAGATTATTTTTTGTAGCCATATGAGCCAAGGTAATATTTAACTCTTCCATGGAAATTAATTGATTGAGGTGGGAGTTATAATCCTTGTTATTTTTTCTAGGGATGCATTATTTAACAATGTCTATAAGCATGGAATTAGGGGATAATTTTTAGGCTCATCCAATAAGAAGGAGTGATAGTGTTTAAACAAGATATGCATGATTTTGTTAGAGTTGAACTATAGTACCTTGACTTGATCCTAAATGGTAGATATGCATTATTTTTATGCTTATGGTGGAACGATGGAAAAACGTTGTACCATCATCTCCACCTCTAATCTAGTTGAGGTGAGCCCATATTTGGGCCCCTTTCCATTATATTAAACATATATTTGATCAATGTAGTCCATAGATTATTGAAGATAAATATTCAAAGGAGACTTGAATAACATTATTTATACTATTTCAATTTTCCCTTTAAGAGATCTTTCAAGTTTCTTATGTCCCCAAGTAGCCCAAGTAGCCCCTTGACTATAGTCACATAGGAAGGGCTCTCTCCCACCAACCAATGTTACCTTTCTCATAAGGTTTGGGCTCAACAATTCATTATAACCAAGGCATCCAAATAACCACATTGCTAGAGATGAGAAACTTTTAGTTTGAATGGGAAGGAGTTGGGATTAAGAGGGTGTGAAGACCTGATATGGTTAAGGGAATATTGAAAAATAAGGTGGCAGAAAGGTCAAGGTGCACCAAAATGCTAAGTTTCTTTAAGCTTCTAGTCTTATAATTGTTCCATGTGAACCAATGGGAAGTTTAACTCATCCAAAGGCCATGAAAGGGGTCAAATATCATAAGGGAGTTGAGGGAGAGGGCCAAAAAATCAAACTATAATTTGGAGAGTTTGGAGGATGAGATTTAGCTATGGTCTACATGATGTTCTATCATGTTGAAATCACCTCCTAAAACCTAATCTATGGTGGGGAGGTAATTTCTTGTTCATTCGCAAAGGATGGTACTATTAGTCAAGAAGTTAGGAGCATAAACAAAATAGATGTCAATAATATTCCAATATAAAGGGAGAGTGGCCCACACACAAACATAATATGGATCAAATTTTGAAGATACAAAATAAATTAGAAAACCATGGGAAAATCCTTAAAATTTATCTCGCATATTATCTTCCTAATTAGTATTATGTAGAAAGTGGCCCTCTTTCTAAATGGATTGGAGAGTGACATCAACATGAATAATGCTAACTCTGATTTCTTTAATAAAATATTAGTGCGGTTGTAAGTCACCGAGTGTTTTAGTGGAAACTTTTGAGAAATGATAGTCAAACTTTAAACCTCTCATGATTAGATAGTATACTTCATTAAGAAGATAATAAAAGGGTTTCCTCTTTAGAATGGAGGGGAATAGGCTAGAGTTATCATTTAGGGGAGTGAGTATACATCAGGGGAACATAGTCACAAGTTTGGGATCAATAATTAGGTGTTTTTGAACAACAATTTCGAACCTCTAAGAGAGGAAGGTGAGATGTTTTAGAGATAAAGCATTGAGAAGAGACTTTTCTTTATTTTATCAACCACCACCTATTATCTAGAACTATTTCTTTGTAGAATAGGGTGTGGGAAGGAGAAATATCAAATAAGGATAGAGGAGAGGTGGAGACATCCATAGGGAGCTCTAGAGGTTTGTGTGAAGATCTAAGGTTAGAGTGGGATAGAGAAACAAGGGAGGAAGAATGAAGGGAAGGTTGAGATGTCCTAAGGGAAGATGAAGGGAAAGGATTGGATCCATGGGATGAATCAAGGGTGGTATGTGTCTTTTGTATATGAAAAATCTTAATCAAGGGTCCATCACATATTTAGTCGAAACAAGAATTCAACTTATTGAGGTGATGAACATTCTATATCACCAAATCTAGGACCAAAAAATTGGATTGAGTCGAGGATTGTTCGAGAAAGGTTTGTCTTAACATAAAACCTAAAGTAATATTCGAGAATGGAAAAGTTATCTATAATATTCTTGTATCGTATTACCCTTACCAATTAATTTACAATGTCCTTAAAGGAGTAGAAAGCAAGGTTAAGAAATGAAAACTATATGTGCATTATAAATGTAGATATAGACATGCCTTACGTGTTAAAGTCAAAATTCCACACCTGAAGATATCTAGCTTGTCCACTGATAATCTAAGAGCCACATTGAAGAGTTTCCTAAGCATGCTTAAGGGAAACAAATATACAAGATACTCATGCTCATGCCCTTTGTATGATTTTTCAATCGGACCAATTCAAGCATACACATTTATAGAAGTTCTACTTAGAAAATACCCCTCTTAAGAAAAGAGAATGATGAATTTGACTTTATAAATATCTAGATAGCATCAATAATGTGATTGAGGAGGGATTATGCAACAACCTCACCTCATCAAGAGATCCCTAGACCAAGATTTTTTTTGATTATATTCCCCTTGATCATGGTGTGCTAGACCATTATGTCTTTCAATCCTTATATGAAAAGAACAAAGAGATGCACACAAATATCCAAATAAAAAAATGAAATAAAAATTGAGCATGATAATATGATGAACTAGGTATAGAAAATTGAACATTAGTGTAATAAATAAGTATATATCAACATGTCCTAAATTTGTATGTGTGTGCATGTCATGTGTAGTGGAGTAGGAAGATGCAATATATTGATAATCAAGTGATTGTAGATTATCCTCAAATAAATCTAATAAAAATTGTAAAATATTTTCATTTCCTTATTTATGCGTGTCTAAGCCATGTTGGTCATGATTGTTCAAATATACATCACAAGAAGCATAAAATGATCTGAAGGAGAGTCATCACGAGCATTAAAAAGTGGTGCATAATTATGCATAGATAAGTCCATGGGATCCCCTAAGGAAGGACTACTAGAAGATTAAAAATGAGAATCACAAGACAAACATGCCCTAGATCCAAGAGTAATATAATTTATGAAAGAATGGAAAGATGTATAATAACTATGACATAATTCAAACCACCGTTTTACTCAACCAATCAAAATATCTAATAATCCATTCATTGATGTACCATAGTCAGGTATACACTCATAATATGTAGATATAAAAGATCTAATTCATAATATTGTATTTCTAGTTCTACTAAATTCCTCTAACATCAATGCTTTAAAGTATGTGCACTAGAAGTATCATAAGCCAAATCAAAAGAGTCATCATCCACATCACGTGAAGTAGAGAGGAAATAATGGTCATCACTAAAATCCTCAATAAATAACTCACTAGTATACCATGATCCAAAAGATAGAGAAGAAAAACTATCACAAGCATAGGGGATATCAACCTCGAGTGAAGGTGAAACATGCACATCAATATCTCTAGGATCCTCATAAGAGAAAACATCAAAAGTACATAAACCTAGGGTAATGGAACTATAATGGGATGTAGGAAAAATATTATCGCTAAGCATAAAACATCATGTGTAGTCAATGGAGTTTAAATGTCATCATACAAAAAACCATACTTAAATATATCACATGAATAAAGACCTATATTATAAATTTTAATGTTACAAGAAAGCACATGTAACTAGAAGGGCATAAAATATAATCACAATGAAAATCTAGCAATAAGAGTACATGAGGATAGATAAAAATAAATAAATCAATATGAATCATATTTGAAATGAAAGATAAAAGCAATCAAAATTCCAAATTTGAAACAACAAGATGGAAGGATAGAACCTTGAGGTCAAATCTCAAGGGGTGTAGGAAATTTTATGTTCACCAATATATGCAAAGAATAAAAAACCCCTACATAAAATATTAGGATAGTAAATGAATAAATCAATCAATATCATAATTAACCAAGATAAATGAATTGGGTTTATTTGTATAACTAGATTTGGAACTAAAAGATAAATGGAATGACTAAAATAAATGCATATCTTGATGTCAAATAAAATGGGAAGTGATTTAAATATGGCAAAGACATAATAAAAAACTAAGATGAGATCTAAGAATAGACAACTATGATGCGTGGGAAATGAAATATTTTGTGAAGAGTTATAGTAATTCATGGTTATATGAATCTAAACCTCTTGACTGTGGCCTTAAACCTTTTGTTCAAATATAAAATCTAATAAAAAAAGGTTCTAGTACTTGTTGAATTTATCAACACATGTCTTTACCGACTAATAAAAAATCAATATTCTAAGAAGTGTTGTGGAGATTACTAATCCAGGGTGTGTAAGTGTACTAACTTCCCCTATTGTGCCTTGGTCAATCCTTGATAATTGATTTAGTTATTTTGTAAGAAGTTGGTAGACACTTCAAGGAGTGCATGCAACACATATATAAGTAAATTGAGAATGATGCAACATAATGATAAGTAGTACTTAAGAATTGATGCAATAGATAAACTACAATGAATGTCAAATTGATAGACCAAAAGTGAGAACTAGGGTTTTGATATTTATTGAAGCAATATTTAACACATTTATGAGATGGCTTATGTAATGATAAAGGTGTGATTATTTTTTTTTTTGTAACCAAGAGGTGTCCCCGCGATTAACCCGGCCCAGCGACATTCCGGCTAGCGGGGGCGAGACTAATCCTCTGGGGGGTACGCAACAGCCAGCCAGCCCATACCCCTGGAAAACCCGAGAGCGAGTCGAACCCGAGACCATGAGGAGCCATCCCACAGCCACAAGCCAACCGCGCTACCCGTGCCGGCCGATAAAGGTGTGATTATTGAATAAAGTTTTTTTCCAAATTATACTAGATTTGGATAGATTTCCTTGGTCATTATTGATTATTAAAATGACTTTAGGGTTATATGTCCTTTTATAAAATTTGTGGGTATATAATATAAAATTCTCAGTGCTATTAACATAGGTAAAATAATACTTTGAGTGTGAGACTATATATTGAATTAGAGATTATGCAAGATAAAATAAAATAGATGCATATTTGATGTCAAATAAAAGGTAGACCAAGTTGACTATAACAAAGATCCAACACTATATATAAGAATAGATGACTCTAATGAATGCACATTGTGAAATTCAAAACCATGTGAAGACTTGAATCAAGGTCATGAGTATGATCCTAAACCTTATAAGTGTGGCCTTGACCCTAAAATTTTAAACGGGCTTTAGTACTCATATAATTTATTTTCATATGTATCTACCTACCAATTGAAAACTTAATGGTGCTAGGAAGCAACATATAGCTTGTTGATCTTGTGTGTTGAAGTGTACTAACTTCCCCTTTACACCTTTCTCAAGTCTCATTGATCAATTCAATGATTTTGTAACAATTTTTAAGACACACCAAAAAACATATGCAATGGATGTGTAACTCATTGATAGTAATGGAATATTTATAGACATGATTTCTATAGTCCATGTAAATCACTCAATATGAATGATTTTGGTAAAATTTGTGTGTAAGTTTTTTGAATCAATATTTAAGATCAAACTACATGATCCATTGTTAGGAAGAGGAATAAAAATATTATGGATTGATCATGTAGTTTTATTTGAAATATTACATCAAAAAACTTGCACATATTTTTTACCAAAAGCATTCATATTGAGTAGTGATGGAGCATTTTGATAATGAGTGCTTAGGACTTGATGCAATGGGTGAAGTGTAGTGGATATAGAAGTAAATGAATGAACGTAACTAGAGTTTTGACACATTTTAATGCAAGAGTTGATGTAAATGAGAAGAGTAATACATAGATAGAGATGTGACTATTGAATTGTGCCTTTTTATTAAATAATAGTAGATGTAGATGAATTATCCTAGTTAGAATTGATTATTAAATTTTCCTAGGGATGATGTCTTTTTCTACAAACTTGTCCTATGGATGTAATTAAATTTTTGGCATAAAATTCAATGAGTAACAATAAATTTGGGTCAAGATGTTCTAGGGCCATAATTAAATTTGAATTTGGACAAAGAGGGTCAAGAATATAAATATATCCCTATAGTAGGTCAAGGTAAAAATTTAACACAAAACTAGGTAGACAAAACACCAATCTAAGAGCTAGGAGTGATTTGAGTAAGAGGTTAATTAGTATTGAGTGTAATATAGTATAGGATTAATGAGTGCATCAAATTAGCTAAATCATGTGCTATGATTATTGTTGGAATACTTAGGACATCACTTGATAATTAATTATTAAGTCCCTTATTACTTTATTCACTTAAGCTAAACTTAGGAGTGTTTTTTTTATTATTAGATTGGACTAAATATAGGTCAAGTTGCCTCATTGCATGAGATTAAGACACTAGTCACAATCTAATTAAATCCTCGTCTAGGGCTTGCTTTTTTCCTTTTATAAGGATCGATCATTCATTGTAATCCATGTAATCTAGGTATTCATTATTCAATACAATAGGCATATCAAATGTTTTTTGTGGATCAATCTTTTCTCTCTTGGTTGAATAACAAATCAGTTGCTTTGATCTCTTGTTTATGATAGGTGTTTTGGTTGCAAGTAATTTTTGGGATTTATGGGGTTCACTATCAACTCGCATATGGTATCAAAGCACCAAATTTGTGACTTCCTATCCAATTTTTTAGAGATATGGCCTTGAGGGAAAAATTATCTCATCATAAGGTAAAATGGGCATCATTGTTGAGTCCTGAACAAATAAAAACATAAGAATTGACTATCCAAATGTCTAGATTAGAGAAGCTGCAAAAAAGAAAAAAAATAGGGACAAAATTGTACAATTCCATATAGCTTGCTGCCATTAATGCCCCTAATCAAGTATGAAAGTTGGTTTTCCAAAAAAAATGCTTCTAGTTTTTTAATCTGTTTTTCCAGAATATTTCAAAATAAAATCCCCAAATTTTCTTTTCAATTTTTTTTTGCAATAAAAAGCATAAAAAGATTTTAAAAACTCAAAAAGGGGGGCCTCACAATGTAGGTTTGTACCCTACACAACAGGGTCGTGTCACAATAGGCCCACTAGCCTTTTCAATCGATGACTTCAATAGCTGCTCGACGATGGTAAAACCATCAACTATAGCCAACAAAAAAAATTGACCATCATTCAAATAGACTTTCGAGCCTAGCAAAAGATTTTGATGAATCTTCTCTCAAAAACAACAAAAAAATAAACATATTCCTGTCACCACAAATTTTTTTGACAAATCAAAGGAAACTGACGACTTTTTTTGATAGAGTATATTCTAGCCATATTCATTGATGTCAACATTATGTAAGCACTATGCAGACAACCCTTTGCCCCCTTCAAGCCCTCATTTTCCCTAAAGGAGTTGTTTTTTTCCTTTTGGCATAACTTGGGCATAGGATGTTGAAATCGAGCAGACAAGATATCGTCAAAAAGTTGGTTCTGAGAACTTTCCAATGGTGCAAGTCTCATCATCAAATTTTGTTGTTGGTTTATTTTATTCTTAGTCAAAGTTGAATCTTCATTTTCTACTTCTGAGCTCATAACTTTTCACCAGAATCTCTAATTTTCACAATTCTAGTGTTATTTGAAAGGTATTTTAGGGCTCTTCAGATCCATACATGCACTTTTCTAGAATCTACCCCAAGTAAATTTGATTCATTTTTTTGTGATTTCACTTTTCTATCAATTACTTAAACATCTTGGCACCTAGAAAGGATTTTCTTGCATGAGATGACTTCATTTTATCTGGTTTATATATACTGAGGTTATTAGTCTCTAATTTTATCATTTGAGTAAGTATCGTGGGTTTCTTTGTTCATCCTTATCTGGTCATCCTGGCAGATAACTATTAGTCTTGGCGAAAAAACATCCTGACACATCTCAAGTGGCTTTATCTTTTGCATTATCTTTATGGACTCATACCTACACCAGACACACAAGGGAGTTATTTAGCGTGGGGAATTATTAGTGATCATGTTATAGGGGTTATATGTTCTAATGTTGATTTGACACCATGTATTGTATCAGACGTTGATTTTCCCCACACACTTTGGACTCGACTTTGGGAGATACATGGAGACCCTCATGTATCTTCATACCTACAGGATCCTCCTATAGATTATCTCATTCCTCTTACAGATGCAGATTTCATGCCCTTTGATGACGATACTTTAGAAGAGCTTGACTATGTGGACATGGAAAAAGCAACCCTTCTACTTTTTCTCATGTTTGGGCCCTCCTAATGATTTTGGTTTGATTTTGCCTAGATTTAATGTTGTAATGTGGTCAACACATTCACATTAGGTCTTGGACCATTATGAATCATTAAGAATTCTAGGACGTATTGTAAAACTGTTGTGAAGTGTTATAACCCACTTTCACACTTTTCTAGGCCCCTTTCATTATAATACACTTAAATAACCTTTTTTTTATCACTTACCAAGTCTTATTTCAAAGTGTTGTAAAGAGTTGTAATAGACTCTCACGCTTTTCTAGGTTTGTCATCACTAATTTAACCCTTTTTTATGTTTAAATGACCCCTTAATGCACTTTCCGGTCCTACTTAAGTATATTTTTGAGAATAATCATGTTAAACAACATTAAATACACTTTAATCCCCGACACCCAGTAAAATTGCCCTGGTGGGACCAAGTCGCCACCTAGGGTGACTTAGTCCCACTAGGCACAAAAATCAAAATTATTTTAATTTACTGGCTAGATTTTATAGTCTTAACCTTAAGGTTGGCCTGTGATGTGTTATTTTCAGGAAATATTGTAAAATCAAGTATAAATAAAGGATTTTTCCCTCATTTTTCATCTCTTAATCTCCTACAATCTTCTAATTTCCTAAATTCCTTAATGCATTTACTTAATCATTCTCAAGCATTATAAGCATTATTAAGTCTTCATTGGAGCATCCATTTGCATATCTTTAGATTTCTACATCAAGGGTTTGGTGAGTTGTAGCATTGCATGTTGTTCATTCATCGTTATCTCTTTATTTTATTTCATTTTCTAGGGTTTGATTACCAAATTGGGGTTTGACCAAGGCAAACCCCTATTCTCTAACCCTTAACCCTTTTTCCCCTCTTTGCATGTATGTTTTGCAAGTCTTGTATGCATATTTTTCAAAGAGGAAAGTGTTAAAAAGGTGTTGTCAACTCATCAAAGTCATTCAAGTCAACAAAGCCCTAATTGAAGCTTGGAGACCTCTTTCAACCCGTTTTCTGCAATTTCTGAATCGAACACCTATCAGAAAGAGAAGTGCAAACCAAAAGCTACAGATCGCTGCCCCAAATTTCCCAAAATTCCCAGGTGAACTAAGTCACCATTTGTGGCAAATTTGTTCCACTGCCAGGCCTGAAAAGTGATTTCTGCATTTTCGGATACCCATTTGGCAGAAACTTGTTCTGGCAGAATCTCCCTAAAACAGGACTTAGTCGCCCAGCTTTGCGTAAGTGTCCCAATTGGCTTCAACAAAAAAATATGCAGGATTCCAGAGTCTCTCTGCGTCACATTTCAGTTTCCAAGTGCACCTCTCTAGTCTTGTTCATTTCTGTTATTGTTTACTTGCATTCTTAGGTCATTTTGCATACATCACTCTATTTTCAAACAACTTGTATTTCTTAGGTTTTTTAGTAATAAGTCATTTCTTTTATCAGTTCCTTGCATTTAGGAATTTTCTATCCATTCTTGCATCGATTTTGAGTGTATACATTGCCTATTTTGGCCCATCTTTCTCCTTTTAGGTGAAAAACCCTAGAAGTGCAAGAAAGCATTAGGGAGCCAAAATATTTGTACACAGAGTATATCATAGGTATTGCATGTTTTGATGGTTCAAATACTTTTCTTCATATTCCCGCTCTTCAAATCAAGACTACATCTTCATTTTTTGTTGTTCCTATTAGCTTGGCATCACCACATCCTTGGCCCCTATTATTGTAGTGCAACAAGACATCCATAATCTTTTAGATGTAGCTACTTACGATTTGTATTTTGCAGACATATCATCCTTGTTTGTAGAGTCATATATATTTTAGATATAGAGGATTAGTTTGAGGATATTCATCTCCTCTTTGTTGACAACCACATCATTACTATTGGCCCACCATATTCATCACCTTTGCAGCTTGTTCTCCATCAATCTTCACAGGATCTTGGATTGACATCATTTTTGTCTAACATGAGGACACTTGAGAAATTTTTAGAGGCACACATCATTTGGATTTGGATTCTTGATTCACCCATATTTTTGTATTATCTTCTCCAATCACTAGTGGATTTATTTCTTCTTAAGGGGAAAAATGTTGTTTGCAAGCAATCAATCATATTCTATCTTCAGGACTTCATCATTGGCATAGGAGCTACGTTTTTATGGGGGGATTGTCACGTCTCATACTTTGATGCTATTTTGACCATGACTTACTTTGATGCTATTTTGACCATGACTTATTTTGATAATGTTTGACCATGACTTTATGGGATTTAATATACGAATTATGATACGTGTTAGAGCAATATAATATACTACAATGCTTTGATGTATGGGAATGTAGAAAAAATTAATTGTTTTCTTTCAAGAATATGAGTGCATTTATATAAAATAGGAATGTTGATTAATTATTGTTTAAATTTATGTTTCTACAATGGTTACTAATACACTTTCATTTTTGCACGCCTGAGTGCATTTGAGTTGTAGGTGATCAAAGGCCAAGGTGATCGAAGGCCAAGAGTGTGATTGAGGAAAAGAAGGTTAGCTTCCCGACAGGGTAAAAGAGGAGAAGCTCTCGATTACGCACACACCACTTAAATCATGTAGCTGCATTAGGTCATGTCTGTTTTTCAATGTGATTGCGTGAAAATTGATTAGCATAGCAAATTTAAAATATGGTTTAATTAACCATAGAAATTGTGGAAATAATATGGCTTATTCTATTTTAATTAATCCCCATCTATATTTGAGCAACAAAAAGGAAAAATCTGTTTTAAAAGAAATATAATTAAAAAAATAAAACAAAACAAATAATGGAATAGAATATTGTGTTTGCATAAAATGAAATTTTAGGTTTGCATAAAAGGGGATATATTTCTATTTTGTATATGGTTAATTTTCCAAAAATAATGAGGAATGAACAGCCCGAGAGAACATTGGGCTCTGGAAATTCTATCTTAAAACCAACAATGCAGTTGGCATGTGGCAATCCTTAGAAATTGCATGAGAATTTTATCTGTCATCTGGAAATTTTATGCATGATCCTCGAAAAGAGGAAGAGAGCTCTAAGAGAGAAAAGAGGACTTCGATTGAGTCATATCCGAGAGCTCTGGAAAAGAGGCGAAGAAGGTATTGCTGGGCATCTGCACTGGAAGCAAAATTTGCCAGGTTCTTTTCTTGCTTTGCCTTCTTTTAATTTAAAATTGCAGTAAGGAAATGGAAGGAATGAAATGATTTATTTCATGATATGAGTACAAACAACTGAGAAATCTTTCCAATTTCGTTTTGAATCTGGGTAATAGCTTACTTCTCTTTGTTGCAATATAGAATACACATTCTTTTCTTCAGAATTAGGGTTTTCATTCTGTTGCAAATTCTACAAGTTATTAAACTGCTCTCAAGTATAATTGAAAATATATATAAACATATATATATATATATATGCACAGGAATTCGAATTCCCGTACATATATATATGGTCTGCATAAAAACTCTGTCATCTGGATAAATTCAAAATGCCTTTGAGATAAATTCGAATGCAGATATACTGAACGAAATGTCTTCTTTATTTTGAGTTTTGAAATTGTAATCCATAGGAATGAGGGAGGGATTTAATCCCTTGTCCTCCCCATGGGAAGGACGCGACACTGTGGGAGGCTCGCGCCTTCCACAGGCCGCGGCCTGTGGAGGAGGCGCGAGCCCCTCACAACCCGCCCCCTCCCCATGGGAGGGGCAAGGGCTTTCCTGAGCCCTATGTTGCTCAACGCCAGTAAGAAAACCCTGAAAAATGTCCTGTTCTGTGTGCACGGCCAGTGAACTCTTTGAACAGTTTTAAAAACCAGAATTTCTTTCTTCAAATTACACACAGCTGTACATGAATTTCTACACACACACACACACATATATTTATGTATACATATACATTTAGCTGTATATACATACATACATATATATATATATATTTATATATATACATATATATATATAGATATCCATGCATATATGTGCCAAAATACAAGTTGAAACAGGAAAACCATTTCCAGAAAGTAGTATGAACTCTGTTAATTATACACAAATATCTCAGAAATGTTAAACCTGAAACAAGAACATAAATGTTTTTGAGAAACCATGTAAATTAGAAAGCATCTTGATTACTTTAACATATACTTACTTACAGAAGTACAATCCTGAGTAAAGGAATACAACATAAAATTTGAATGCAAGATTATCTTTCAAACCTCTGAATTTCTGAATAAATTGCACTGTTTCAGTATATTATTATTACTCTGAAACCTGTATTGAAATTGGGAATTACACTATCAGTCATGAGCTTGGAAAGAATAGAAATACATACAACACTGTTCCTTCTTTCTAATAGTGCACTGAAAAGTATTAAGACATAATGTTCTTCTGCCTTTATCCAAATAAATTGCACTGTTTACAGTATATTATTATTACTCTGAAATCTGTATTGAAATTGGGAGGAGTCAGCCTCACATACTTAGAAAACATTCTAATAGTTACTGAGTATTTACATAAAAATAGAGCCTTTATCCAAATCAGAAAAGGGTTACTCACCAAAGAATAAACGAATCTTACTACTGAATTTACAAAGGATGTTCTGAAATTCACATTTGAAATTCTTTTAGAATTAATTAAATGATTGAAACATGTACGAAAATGCATAATTTTCTACTTTGGTATTTATTCATACTTTACTATGGTAACTTCCGGGACAGGGTGCCGAAGGTGGGCCAACAGAGATGGTAGTATTACCTTTTCTAAACTACCATTTACTTGTATTATTTATGCTTGGCCAAGCACTTGTACCATTGAAATAGATGGGTTTGTTTTTTTTAAAAAAGCCTAGAAACATATATGTATTTGAGTCTCTGCCACCTCATGTTGCAAGAAATGTGTTTATTTCTCATATTAGAAATGCATATAGGCATCAGGCACACATCGAGAGTTCCCTCCTGTTTTACTGTTTCGGGTTGCTAGGCTCCTTTATGCAGGGCCGGGGATTCCTTCGAGTTAGGAAGGGACCCGGGGAAGTCATGGACTTCGTGGTTGGGCGGAAAAGGCGCCTGAATCACATTCTTGGCCCCAGCTCGCAAGAAGACCGAAGGTGTCACGGCGGTTGGTGGTTCCAAGTTTTATTTGCTATTGATGTACTTGTGTATTATTCAGGATTGGCTTGTGAAGCCCATTGTAAATGTATATGTATTTGACATTCTTTGTTGAAACTTTGAAATAGAAGTATGATTCGAAAGTATCTAATGTAACATTGATTTGAGAAGTTAAAGTTTTATAACTTAGCATAGAAAAGATGTTTCTAT
Organism: Sequoia sempervirens; assembly: GCA_007258455.2. Lineage (NCBI taxonomy): Eukaryota > Viridiplantae > Streptophyta > Pinopsida > Cupressales > Cupressaceae > Sequoia > Sequoia sempervirens. The sequence goes on along the minus strand of VDFB02050784.1, from coordinate 244,930 downwards.
TAGAATTGTTGATTCTTCCAAGTGAGGTTGAATATATGTATATGAGAAAGTCATTGAAATACTTATGTTTTGTATAATCTTGATACATTACATTGATATTATTATTATACATGAAATGCAATTTAAATTCTCTTTTATTAAGCTCATTTGGAAGTGTTATGAACAATGTTGACTACTTGGAAAACTTTTATAATGATTTGAATAAATTGAAAATACTCTTAATTTCTCTTTAATACTGATTTAAACGGATTGAAAACACTCTTAATTTTCTGAGCGCTATAGGGATTTATATCCTCATTTTCTCTCTCCTACTGGGGGGACATCTATTGTACTTGTGTGATAGAATCAATCCTTGGGGGGTCACATTGATTCCTCTTATCCTTCTTTCACTAGTGCAGTTATTTCATTTTCTCTCTTTTGGAGAGGAGTTTTTCCCATGTGGTTTTCTCTTTTTCTCTAGTTATGAGAGATTTAATTTGTTTTTACATGGGTACCTCTGTAAGAATTGGCTATGAAGGTAGCCACCCAAGATCTAGAGGCCTAATAGAAAGCACAAGCATAAGAGAGATAGAAACAAGATGACAAGAATAAACTGTATTCTGCCAATAATGCAAAATATCATGGAATGAGAAAAAGTACATAGGAGACCCCTTGGTTATATAGCCAAGGTGAGAACATAGAAGGGCATAAGATTATGACAAGTTTCATAATCTTATGACATGAAACAACTATGAAAAGCTATCACTCCACCTAAAGTGGAAAAGTGATAATGTGATAATCACCACAAAAGGTGGATCACCCACAAAAGGTGGAGAGATAATCACATGATGTGTCCACGAAAGGTGGAAGTGATAAAGTAATGACATTTCAAGTCCACCAAAAGTGGAAAATCTCCAACAACCTCCTATGTGGTCCCTAAGTAAACTTAACTAAGGTGTAATCATGACCTAGGACAAGGTACAACACATTTAATTACACCAACAACCTCATTGGGCCTTGTAGCCAAGACCCATCCATGCATCCATCATTATATTCTTCATTAGGGTTTTTTAGCTTCTCCCTAAGTTGATCTTAAAGGGGGTGTTGGAGTAATTGGGAAATCAGTTGATAATTAATTAATCATTAATTAAGTATTAAGTCCCTTATTACTTTATTCACTTAAGCTAAACTGATAAGTGTTTTTTTATTATTAGATTGGGCTAAATATAGGTCAAGTTGTCTCACTGCATGAAATTAAGACACTTGTCACAATCTAATCAAATCCTCATCTAGGGTTTGTTTTTTCCTTTTATAAGGATTGTTCATTCATTATAATCCATGTAATCTAGGTATTCATTATTCAATACAGAAGGCATATCCGATTCTTTTATGGATCAATCTTTTCTCTCTTGGTTGCATATAAAATCAACTGTTTTGATCTCTCATTTGTGATAGGTGTTTTGGTTGCAAGTGATTTCTCGGAGTTGTGGGGTTCACTATCAACTCCCACAATTATGTTCTTAGGAAACCCACATAAAGTGGTGTAAGAAAAGAGGGGAAAGTGTGAAGTGATGTGTTTTTCCCTTTAAATTTCCTCCCACTTTTGTGTGTATGTGAATCTAATCAAGAAAACACACCAAAGTAAAATAAAAAAGAGAAGCATAATTGGAAGCAAATCTATTGAAGTGACAACTCAAGTCAACCTATGAACTATGCATAAAATGAAAGTTTAATTAGTAATAATATGCCCTTGATTTTAAAAAGTAAAATACCTCTCAAATTGTTAATAATAAAACTTAAAACTAAGCTTTGATACCAAACGAAGGGAAGTTTATGAACCCCATTCTCATTTTTGTGTGTTCAATTTATTTTATCTTGAAAATTCATTACAAGTAGTATCGAGGATATTTTTAGTGTCATGTTCTATTGCAACTTATTTCATTTAGGGCCTTATATGATTTTCAATTGTATGCTCTTACCTCACCCTCTTGGGATCTTATTTATCAAAAAGTGGCCATAGAAGTTGTGATACTGAGATTTTGTCCCAATTTTTTTTTCATTTTTAGGGTGGATACTTGATACCAAGTCTTTTCAAATATCATTGAAAATATCATTTTAGGTTGAGCTATATTCCTCATATAGGTTCTAGTGAAGGTTGAAGGGGTTTCACCCTATAAACATGCCATTAAACAACCTCTATGTATAGTCATGTGCTTACACATGCCCTCAAGTATATTGAAATACCCCATATGTGTTTTCAAACCTAGTAATAGAAATCCATCAATTATCCAAAAAATATGATACCCTAGTTAGAAGTTAACCTGAGGAAGTTACTTGCATCATACTTAATTTGTTTGGATCAATATACCTATGTTCTCACAAATCAAACACTCCCTTTGGAAACCTTCCATTTTCCCTATCATATATTATTGCCCTAGCCTATTTAGAGTTGGAAACCACCACCACCACCACTAGTGACAATTGTGCCAGCTTTGGAAGGCTAAAATTTATAGTTATATTATGGTCAATGGGGTTTGTTACAATTTACAACTATTTTTTGATTAATCAAGTGACAAATTGTAGAAACTAATCATATTTCTAGCCCACAAAGATCTAAATTTAGAAAAAAAAACCCTAAGTGAAAATAAATTATAATCCAAATTCTAACTTATTTGGTGGATTGTCTTGTTACACTCATCTCTTTGAATTAGTTATTCTTCCATATAATGTTGGATAACCCTTTTTAGGCTTAGCTACCATTTTCACCCTTCAAGTACTTTCTTGATTGCATTGTCTCTATCTCATGATCATTTTCCCATATATCTATAGTCAATTTTTTTCCAACCTTGGCACATTTTTATGGTGATATGACACCATGTATAGGACCCACTAGGCTCACTATGAAGTCTCTTAATGACCACCTTGATAAATTTCATAGGGGAGACCACATAAAATTTAGCAGTGTCTAAGATATGTTCTCCTTAGACTTGTAGTGATTGAAAACACTCCTTCCTAGTGTTGACAAGGGCCAACATTCTACTCCTACAGAAGGATCCCACTTCCCCAATTATGGTGGCACTGCATGCCCCTAAACTAGAATTTCCCAAAAAAATTAGTATAGACACCACTAGTTGGTTGCATGAGGTCAATCAATATTTTACAATGTCTATTATTCCACTAGATCAAAAGTTCTTAATTGCATGATTTCACTTGAAAAAAGAATTCATTCAATAGTTTTAATGGTTGGATAGGGCTTGCCCATTTCTCACATGGTCAAAATTTTACAAACAAGCCCTAATCTAGTTTGTCCCTAGTGCCTATCAAGGGTTTCTTGGTACCCTAACTACGTTAAGCCAAACACATTAAATAAAGGAATATCAAAATGAGTTTGATAAAATGGTGAACCAAGCCCATGGCTTGGATGAATTATTTTTTAGTTATTTCATTAATAGTATCAAATAGAATATTTGGGTAGAGATTCTCATGGTTAAATATAGTTCCAATTAAGATGTAATGTCCTTACAAGGCTTGTGGAGGATAAATTTGTAGCCCGGTGGAATGTCTTTAGTTTCTCATCTTTTAAACCTAAAAAAGGGCATCAAATAGGGGAGCTAAACCCATCACAATTCACAAGCCCTCCAAAGAAGAGATGGAAAATAAAAATTCCAAGGGACTATGTTACAATTATGATAAAAAATGAGAAAAGAGTCATGAGTGTTGAGAGCAATGCTTGTATCTCATTGAGTCTACCATAATACCTAGTGCATTGAGTCTACCATAATACCTAGTGACTCAAAAAAAATAGATGTAGACAAAGACTTAGATTTCATAATCAACAATCCACTCCTTAAGATCATATTTATATTCATTCTTTGGTTTGCTTCTCTTCCCATCAAAACACTTAAGGTCATTGGCTATATCAAAAGGTTAAAGCCAGTGAACTTGATCAATGGTGGTAGAACTCTCAAAAAAATTAGTAGAAAATTTGTTGACTAGCTACACTACTATGTCCATGTCTATAAAAAAATTAAATTATGGTGGTCAATGGTGCTACTATGCCCTATGAGGGAAAATATCTAAATTTTAAGCTTATGTTGGGGGATTATCAACCAATGTCAACTATATTTTCTCTTTCCATAAGGGGCATTGATGGTATATTAGGTGTTGAATGGTTATAAGCCTTAGGTATGATCACTTCTGACTACTCCTAACTCTAGATAAAATTCAAACATGGTAGTCAAGAGTATACATTACAAGGACTAAAATCAGTTGAGGTTTAGATGATTAGCTCTTAATTTATAGAAAATTATTGAAGGTTGTTTTGATATTCTGGGCCAATTCACTCTAGAGACTCAACCTCATTCCCCTTCTCCTCTATTAGATTTGTAAGGCCTCCTTGATCAATATCAAGAAGTATCTGAGGAAACCAAACATTTACTCTCTCCTTGGTCCCATGCCCATTCCATTACGCTCATCATTAGTAACCATATTCTTAATGTTTTACCCTATTGGTATCCTTATGAGAAAAAGAAAAAAATTGAGAATATGGAAAAGGAGCTCCAAGAGGTAGGTATAATTTTTCATAGTAGTAGACCTCACTCCTCTCCTATAGTTATGGTTCCTAAGAAAGGGTTTAGTGATGTGCCCCAATTTTCTAGACTCAATAAATTAACCATCAAGGATAAATTATTCATTCTTGTTATTGATCACTTGTTGGATGAGCTTTTGGGAAGTATTTTTTCACTTAGTTGGATCTTAATTCAAGCTATAAGTAAATCCAAGTCAAAAAAGTTGATGTTTCTAAAACTGTCCTTTAGACTCATGAAGACCATTTTAAATTTTTTATCATGTCATTTATATTATATGATGCCCCTCTACTTTTTAGAGGTTCATTAGCATAGTGTTTCATTGTTGCCTATGCAAATTTATATCGGTATTATTTGATGGCATTCACATCTATAGTGATGAGGGTGAAATATGTCTTTGTTTTACCTTTTTATTTGCCTTTAAACTTTGTCATTTTGTAGTATTTTCTATTGCTCTTGTCACTATTTGTTAATGAGCTGAAGATGTTTTATAAAATACAAGGAAATATGAAAACCTATGAATATACCAAAATCCTTTGATTATTTATTGATTTTCTCTATGATTTTGGTAGCAGGGGATGCTTAATGGATGGCGCGTGGATAAGGGCATCGGTGGAATGGAGTTGAAGACCGTTCAGGAATTATTTGTCATTTTGGTTAAACGCTAAGTTGTATTTATCTATTTTAAGTTATACCATTTTGAAACGATGGCAAAAGACTCCAAACTATTTTTTATCTTTTAAGGTTGTTGGCCACAAGCCGAAACAACCAAAGACTCTTCTATGTTTTTATTTAGTAGTGGTTATAATTTTAATTGGTCTATGGTATCTATAAATATGTAAGCCAATACTCAGCTGATATAGATGATAATAATATTATTGCTACAAGATCTTTGTTTTGCGACTTAAAATACTATGAAGTTATTTAAATGAACATTGGTTAGCGTGGAGTAGCTTGTGTGCGTGAGATCCATCACCAATAGTTGAAGAAGGCAGGGCCCAATTCATCGACTACTCGATGATTACTACAGTAGGATTGCATCATGTGGTAGGAAGTGTTTAGTCTTACATTTACTTCTCTATGATCAAACTAGTTTTTAATTATCATTGTTTACTATTAATGCATATGAGTTTCATTCGGCAAATTACATTCGATAAATATGAATTGGTGTGGTTATCAAATGTGCATGAATAAATTTTAGTGTGTTTCATTTCAATTTTTCCTTTTTATTAAATTATGTTCTTCATGTTTAATAGTAATACTATTTACTTTCTTTTGTTAATTAGTTTTTGTTGCAAACTGTGTGAATATAGGCTCTTGTCACATAATTGACAGGAGGACTAAGGGTCATATTGTAGAATAAACTTAGGCAAAACAATTACATTCATCCACACTTGAATTTCTAGGTTCAACCCTTAGGCAAACAACCCCAATATCTTTCACAAGTTCACAACCCTCGAATTGACATCAAGGAATAAATTGAGGAAACTTCAGAACACTCAAGGATTGATTTAGACTCATCTACTCAAATTAAGATAGAATTACAAAGATAGCTTTACCTATCATATCAACCACAGTTTAATCCAATCATTTTGGTGTCATTGCCGAGGAAAGATATTAAAGGCCTAAAATCATAGCAAGTTGAGTTAGGACCAGTACGTCAAGAGGAAAGCCTATACAATTGTCGACCTTGTTAAGGTTAATACTCCTGATTTGTGCTACTGTAAGTCATTTAGGTGCATGAATCATAGTAGGGATAGTAGAGGGAGATTTATTAGAAAATAAAATGGAAGTAGTTCACAACCCAAAAAACTTAAAAACAAATCAAAAACATCTGTTGAGGTAACACAAATTGAAGAATTACAAAATAGGTCAAAGCCATTTGTTGAGGGAAGTAGTTCAACACAAGAAAAATTGAAAACTAAATTGCAATCATTAGAGTTACCCGAACCTGATATCGAGAAGTGCATTATAGAGTCTACTATTGTTGAGACACCTGTAGGTACCTGTCCAAGGTCTTCAAAAATATTGCGTAAAAAGGTTGAAAAATTCTTCCAAGAATCTTACGGGTTTGAAGCTGGTCCATTTTCAGAAATCCAAAATCCATTTGAAACCTATTTTACTCCTTGGGCATCCCAAGTCATGGAAAATATCAACAACAACATCAACAACATCAACAATGATAATCATAATAGAGGATTGGCCAAGAATAATCCGATCACCATTGAGTTTCCAATTACACATCCTGAAGAAGATGCCCAGATGAAGAACATTCCTCATTCTACTTTACCTATTTTTTATGGTCTTTCTATTGAGGATCCTTACATGTTATTGTTTGAGTTTGATGTGTTGTGCTACAACTATGATTATCAGAGTGACGCACATAAGCTCAAATTGTTCCTAGCCACATGAAAGGATGCAACCCTGCATTGGTTCATGAACCTCAGGAATGTCAGAACATGGGAAGTCATGAAGGAATTATTTTTGACCAAGTACTAGGAGTATTGTAAAACAAAAGAGGTGTGGGACGAAATATTCCGCATGACACAGAACGAGGATGAGTCCGTGGAAGATTACCTTGAACGCTTCATGTTCAATTTTCAACGATCATGACAACAAGGGCTAACTACTGATGTTGTTAAAATGCATTTTCTTAGAAGCATGAGAGATGATACTATGGAAGCATTAAATTTAATAGGTAAAGGGAAAATTTCTAAAATGGACTTTGATGATATTTGTGACATTTGTAGGAATTATTCAAGGTCTCAGTGTTCGGGAAGGAACCATCCAAGTAAGCCTTGTGCTCCAGGTAATGCAACAGGTATAACGAAGTGTGAAATAAGAAATTTACTTGAGGATCTTAAAACTAATTTATTAAATCATATGGGTAAATAGATAGACACTCTTTATACTTGTAGGAAGCAAGAGGAAACCGAAAAGGCCTTGGATGTGTTTTGTCTGATTTGTCGCAAGAGACATAGTAGTGAGGATTGCCCTTACAATAGGACAAACATTTCATCCTTAGAAGAAGTTAGTAGAAGTTCTACCCTAAAGCCTCTTCCCGTAGGTGTGCCTGATATGGAATATTCTGAGGAACCTATCTACTACATGGCCCCTAGGCAACCTTTTCCACCTTAAGTAATGCACCATGGCATGATGAATGATTATCTTGCTCCGGGACCCATCCAACCCAATTCTTTTTGCAATCAACCTGGATGGTATGGGGGATGGAAACAATCCTCACCATACCCTCAATGGATGCCACAATATCAATATGCTTCATAGCCGTGGCAACGAGCATTGAGGCCAAAACCTCCACAACCTTCACTATACCAACAACCATATCCGTCACAACCACAACTTCCACCTCCTCCCATGATCAACCCATACCAACACTCACAACAATTTCTACCAGCCCTACCATCATCATCTGCTCAGCCAACCAATCCAACACAACCACCAAAGCCTAAACCAATGCCAACCCAACTAGACCCAAATCCAAATAATAAGGCAACACAACTCATGTATAATAATGAGGTAGAAGGTTACTCCACTTATCCGGTAAATACAATAGAAGTAGATGGAGTTCAATTAAGATCAAGAAATGCTCTTCAAGGGCCCACCATCATAGAGATCAATGAATAACCTAAAGCAGAGCCAGTCAAAGAACCTCCCTTTCCTGACCAATTTCAGCCTAAACCAATACAAAGGGAAGTCTCTCAACCTGAATTTTATTTTGTTAATGAGTTACGTAATGTTAACATCAAGATTCCTTTGTTGCAGGCTATCAATGACATTCCCATCTATACAAAAATTGTTCAGGATCTATGTAATCGAAAGCAAAATAAGAAGCAAGACCCAAAGATAATCCAAGTTATTAGATAGCTGACAAATCTTATGCTCAGGAATATAACCATTTTGAAGCACTCAACTCCAGGGAGTCTTGTCATCAAGGTATCTATTGGTAAAGTAAGCATTCCTAATACCCTTGTCGATTTGGGTGTTGCACTTAATGTTATGACAAATGAAACAAAGGAAAGATTGTCACTAGAGGGACTTAGGCCTACTCCCACAGTTCTTCAAATGGTAGACCAATCTTTGGTCAAACCATAGGGTATGATTGAAGATGTAATCCTTTCTATTGATTCATGGGAATACCCAACTGACTTTGTGATTTTGCAGCCAAAGATTAAGCTAGGGGGATACCCCTTGATTTTGGGATGACCTTGGTTAGCAGCTGTGGATGCATTCATCAATTGTCAATCAAGAAGCATGGGAATTTATAATGGTGAGAACAAGAAACAATTGAATTTATACCCACCAATGCAACCCTTGTTGGAGACGAAGGATCCAATATGGGTTGATAGTAACTTGGATGAGTCATTGCCCATCTTGACAATCGATCAAGCCTTAGACATGGAAGAACCTATCGAGGATAATATTCTTGTTAATTTTCTTTAGAATAGGTATGCATCTAATGAATCTTTTGCAAGTATGGTTCTCCATTCAGGTATAAATACTCCTTGTCCTTTCAAAAACTTTCTAGTGGTAGGTAGCTCACGATCTATTCAGCACTTTGCCACATTGCATTAGTTTCTACCTCATAATTGTTTGTACAGTTCATTTTTATCTTTTGGGAATTCTAGTGATATGGCATCCACCTCCCAATTACTAACCATTAACCCACCCACATAATTAGAAGCTATGGAAATTTTTCCTAATCACACACTTAATATTAATCCACAATTAACCACTAAACAAATCCAAGATCTCATTGCCATGCTTAAAGCTAATAAATATGCATTTGCTTTGGAATACCAAGATATGTGTGGCATTCATCCTAATACCTGCACACACCATATTTACATTGAAGAAGGCAGTCATCCAGTTAGGCAACCACAACGACTACTCAATCCCATCTTGCATGAAATAGTTAAAGAGGAGTTACAAAAACTGTTAAATGTTGGGTTTATGTATCCTATTTCAGATAGTCAGTGGGTCTCTCCTCTAGTTGTGGTTCCCAAGAAAAATGGTAAGTGGATAATTTGTGTTGGTTATAGAGCACTAAATTAAGCTACTAAAAAGGATCACTTTCCATTACCATTTATTGATCAAGTGTTGGACACTCTTGCAGGTAAGAAGTTCTTCTCTTTTCTAGATGGGTTTAGTGGGTACAACCAGATTCGCATAGCGCCTGAAGACCAAGACAAGACTACTTTCACTTGTCCTTGGGGCACTTTTTCCTATAATGTTTTTCCATTTGGTTTATGTAATGCCCCTGCCACTTTTCAAAGGGTAGTTTTGAGCATTTTTGCAGATCTTGTAAATGATTGTGTTGAGGTGTATATGGACGATTTTACTATCCATGGTAATACTTATGAACTGGATAAAATGAATCTAGAAAAGGTACTTAGACATTGTATAGACACTAATTTATCATTAAGTCATGAAAAGTGTCATATGCTTATGACAGAGGGGATAGTACTTGGGCATTATATTTATTCTAAGGGTAGTCAAGTTGATCCCAAAAAGATACAGATCATTCAGGACTTGCCTACACCCACTAGCCAAAAGGATGTGCATAGTTTTCTAGGCCATGTAGGGTACTATAGGAGGTTCATCCAAAATTTTAGTAAGATTGCATCCCCCTTGTTTTCTTTGCTAGTGAAAGATGTTATTTTCTCCTAAACACTAGAGTGTCAAGAGGCTTTTGAAACCATTAAGAACAAGCTTGTCACCACACCAATACTCAGAGGTCTGAACTGGGAACTACCTTTTCATATTCACACTGATTCCTTAGATTTTTCTATGGGAGTTGTCCTTGGAAAGAAAGAAGATAATCCCTTCTACTCCATTTACTACATCAACAAGAATTTCACAGTGGTTGAGGTAAATTATTCGGTAACTGAAAAGGAGTTTTTAGTTGTTGTTTATGCAATTAATAAGTTTCATCATTATATTACTGGATATAAAGTGTTTGTTCATATTGATCATTCTGCAATTCAATTTCTAATGAATAAACCTATTGTAATCGATAGAGTTATTAGATGGCTACTTTTGCTTCAAGAATTCGATATTAATACTTGATAAGCTTGGTTGTGAGAATGTGGTTGTAGACTTTTTGTCTAGGTTACAACAGTAAGATGATGAACCAGTTCTAGTTGATGATGCCTTTCCAGATGAATATCTCTTTGCTATATCAACAAACAACCCATGGTACGCTGACATGGCAAATTACTTGGTTACTCACAAGTTCCCACCTCATTTTTCCCTGAGGGAACATCGAAACTTGGTCGGACTGAGTGGTGATTATACGTGGATCAATGGAGTGCTCTTCCACCATGGACTTAACAATATCATGCATTGATGTGTGCTTGAAGATGATGTCTTCAACACACTTTGTGCATGCCATACAAAACCCTGTGGAGGACATTTTGCCACTTAGAGGACTACTTAGAAGATCTTAACTGTAGGATACTATTAGCCTACACTTCACAAGGATTGTAAATGCTATGTTCAACATTGTGATAAATTTCAGCATATGGGTCGCCCCACACGTTGAGATGAAATGCCTCTACATCCTCAGTTGTCCATTGAGCCTTTTGAAAAATGGGGACTTGATTTTGTTGGGCCTGTCAACCCACCATCTCAAAACAAGGAATACATCCTTATGTATATAAATTATGTAACAAAGTGGGTTGAAGTTGTTGCTTTGAAGCATGCTCGAGACACTAAGGTAGTTAAATTCCTCTATTATGATATTTTTACCCGATTTTGTGTTTCGCATGAGATAGTTACAGATCAAGGTCCACAGTTCACATCTGACCTCATTTCTGCTTTGGTTTGTGAATATGAGATTCAACATTGCAAGTCTTCACCTTACCATCCCCAGGCTAATGGTTAGGTCGAATTCACCAACTAAGAACTCGAGAACATTCTTACCAAGATAGTTGCCCTCCATAAGAAAGACTGGGATGCACAACTTCCTGAAGCCCTGTGGGCCTACCGCACTACATGGAAAACCACCACTGGTTTGACACCTTACGAGCTTGTCTATGGTAAGAGGGATGTTCTTCCTATCAAATTTGAGGTAAAAACTCTTCGCACGACACTCCAACTGGGTATGAACTTGTCTGATGCACAAAAAGAATGAATTTCATAGCTCCATTCATTAGATGAACTTTTCCAACAAGCGCTCTTCCATGTAGAGATTTTCCAAAACCAACGTGCTCTCTGACATGATCATTTCATTCAACAACGTTCATTTCAACAGGTGATTAGGCACTCTTGTATGACTCTCATTTTCAAGATTTTAAGGGAAAGTTCCACACCCGGGGCTTAGGCCCTATGAAATTGAGATGGTCTATGATAACGGGGCAGTCAAGCTTTGTACCGTGGACTTGGATCACATGGATTTAGTTGTCAATGGTCACCAGTTGAAGTTGTACAAGATGCCTCTCTCAAGGGAAGATATTGTCTTGAATCTTCCTAAGGAACTCCATCTACTTGATCGGATTTTTGTGGCCTCTCCTAGTACCTTTTAGGTACTTTTCAAAGAAAAAGAAAAAAAATGCAATAAAATATCCAACAATGAAAACCTTTGGGTGCTTTTGGCTAGTTAACGTTTGAAAATTGGTTTTCAGTGGGCGTTAACTGCTAAATAAATCTTAGGAGTGAAAACTGGGTTCCCAACACTCCTAGGCGGTGATAGGGTAAAAACTAGGATACTGGCGGTCTATCATCAAGATCAAAATATTAAAAAAAAGAGAGAAAAAAAAAAAAATGTTTATATAGCCTAAATAATTCTACAGGTACACAACTCTTCCTTCCTATCACTTATGTGCCAAGGTCTGCTTTCATCTTCGCATTGCGTTTGTTCGTTGATAGTGTAAGACGATCAACCCCTTTAGCTCATCATTTTTGGGTTGCTCCCACCTTGCATTGTGCCACATTTGCTTAAGTGACCTTAGTTCCTGTCTTTTTCTAGACAAGATCCTTTGTCACTTGGTTTTATTCGCTCTCGCCGGGTGATGTTTGCTTCCTCAATGGTTTTTCGGTCCCACCAGCCATCCAACCCTTTGGTCATTTTTTGCAGTCCATTCACACACTCCTGCTACCTACATGTTAAGGTATCATGTTTCTTGACCTCACCATGATCATTTCTACCTATGGCCGCCGGCTAGCTGTACTTGTCTTGGTTATGATGGTCATGGTTCACCTGATGTCTTTTCTGCTATGCTATCTTGTCAACCCCATGCGACACCTTTGATTTCAATACTAACACTACCAGGCTAGAAATTCCATGTCAACATTGGCACCGTCTCCACTCTACGTTTGTCATGCTTGCTTCTGTGTCACCATTTTGTACTGCCGATGATCATTGGTATCGATATATTTTGGTTTTTTTTCTTTTCCTTGTTCTTTTATTGAATATTTTTCTTTTCATTTAATGAGTGGTGACGTCACCTAGGGATGGGTCACATGCTAAGCTGGGGGGAGTTGTCTTGTCACACTCCATGTCATGTCTACAACCATCACATTGCATCTTCACCATATCCTTTTAGTATGCCGGAATCCATTATTCCCTGATCTCGATAGTTAATACCATTATTACTGTTATTTACTAGTGTAACTGTAAGTTGTTATGATGACATTGGTATAAACTAATCTTTCCAAACATTGCAACCCACTTTCCAAATTTGATTTCCCGTTAACATCTCATCGTCTAAGTTACAATCGATAACTATTTACTATTTCCTTTAGTGGTGGTTTCTATATTTGTTAGTGACTTTCATTTGCACAAATTCTTCTAGTTGCAGAGACCTCCTGGTAGTGTCATGACAAGAGAACGTCGTCATTGTTTTGAGACTCCAACTATGGAGGAACTGAGGGCACCAGAGGTTATCGAGGCTTATAAAATCTTCAAACAAGAAGGATGGGATGTATACTTTAAATGGTTAAGAGGGTATGATGAAAATATTACGCAAAAGTTCGTAATGACCTGCCACAAAAAGGAAGCAAAAGCCTGTGGTTTAACAGTTCCTTTCTCAGTGGAAGCCATAGTCAATGTCTTTGGGTTTCCACTCTCAGGGGAGAAATATTTTTTGAATAATTCCAAATGCGCCATGGACCTCAAACCTCTACGTAAGAAGTTCCTAGAATGAGGAGAGTTTGTTGAAATAGTCACTGGATAGGGCACAAAGTTAATCTCACTTCCGTGGCCCTAGGATAATGTAGCAAAATTCATCATTCAATATATAACCTACAAAGGTAAGTATGTATATGTTTATTCTAAGCAGTTTTGCCTTATGAATCATTTGAGATGGGGAATGTTTGTAAACATGCCATATTTTCTTTATTCCTCTATAAACCACATGCAGAAGGCATTTCAAAAGGGGCATGAAAACTCATTAGCTCACCATGGCCTCATTAAATTGTTAATTGTGAGGGAATTAAAAAAAATCTCTCCTCCACGGGATTGGGATTCACTTCTTGGTGAAGAAACCCTGAATAACTCCACAGAGGAGGATTCTCTTGTCAACCCACCTAGTTCTTCTGGAAAAGAGGGGTTCATAGGCACAAAATCATATAAGGGCAATAATAATGAAAAATCTTCAGATAAACATGGTGAAGACCTAGGAAGAAAAGAAATTTATGGTGATTCCCCTAAACCTGCGAAGAAAAGGGTTTCCAAGAAGGATGTCAAGAAAACCCTAGCCTCAAGTAGCAAACCGCCCAAGAGCTCCTGTGTTACCCCTACTAGTAGCAAGTTTGTCAAAACTAGCACACCAAATTGGGAAACTAGGGGTAAGTGGAAAAGGCATAGCAAGACATCCTCAGTCTCCCCTAGCTCTTGAAAGAAACAAGCTTCGACTAATCTTGGTGACAAAGAGAAATCACCCACTAAGGAAAAATCACCAACTAAGGAGAAGTCACCTACTTCTACAACCAAAAATTTGGAAAATCTGGAAAATGTAGCTAGCAATGTTCTAGGTTTTGAATAGTCAAAAGAAGTGGATGATCTCACAGTCCTAGGTGCTATGTATCATAGAACCAGAAGGTCAGTAAATGCTTCTAGGGAGCTATGAAGAAACAATAGAAGGAAGACAAGAGAAGCACCTATGACTACTAATGAAAATGAAACTAGGTGTGAACAAGAAACCCAACTCCTTCAGTGTCGTCCTTCAATTTTAGAGGGAGTAGTGATAGCTATAGAAGAAGGAAAAATAATGGAACCCTTTGATGAGAATGCACAGGGTATGGAGGAAGGGTTTGTCACTTGAGGAGAATATTCATATTGATGCTAATATTCAAGACTTTCATGTTGAACTGACACCTGAAGTCATTGTCAACCTTGCAAAATAAAGAACCATTAAATTATCTCCCCAAATGGAAAAGTAGGAGTTGAATGCATCATTTGACAATGAGCAAGAACCTATGGAGACACCCCCAACTGGAAATCAAGACGCAGAGGAAGAATTTGAGAAGGGGAATCCTTTGTTAACAAATTAAGAAATTTTTGACCTACAAAACTTGGTAACTAAACTGACTGAGGAGACTCCTTTGTCAGCAAAAGAAGAGAGACAAGGTTTGCAAGATTTGGTAGCCAAGTTAAAGGAGGAAAATAAAGCACTGTAGGATTCATTAGCTAGGGTGACTGAGGAAAATGAGGCCCTTCAGAGATAGGCTCAAGACACATGCTCTCTTGATTCCTCACAAACAAAAGAGATTCGACAACTCAAGGCAACACTTGAATAGATAGATGCCTCCAGAACATCCCTCATGACCGTTCAAGAACATGAAAAGCAGATGCAAGCATTATACCAGTCATGGGTTAAGGAAGTCACAAAAACAATGTAGAAACTAGCTCCTTTTTCTCCCAGTTTGTACAGGTTATACTCTTTTGCATGAGGACATGTAAAACCTAAGTTGGGGGGAATGATGAGGGTGAAATATGTCTTTGTTTTACCTTTTTATTTGCCTTTAAACCTTGTCATTTTGTAGTATTTTTTGTGGCTCTTGTCACCATTTGTTAATGAGCTGAAGATGTTTTATAAAATACAAGGAAAAATGAAAACCTATAAATAAACCAAAATCCTTTGATTATTTATTGATTTTCTCTATGATTTTGGTAGCAGGGGATGCTTAATGAATGGAACGTGGATAAGGGCATCGGTGGAATGGAGTTGAAGACCGTTCAAGAATTATTTGTCATTTTGGTTAAATGTGTGTTGAGTTGTATTTATTTGTTTTAAGTTGTTATGCCATTTTGAAATGATGACTAAAGACTCCAAACTATTTTTGATTATCTTTTAAGGTTGTTGGCCGCAAGCCGAAACAACCAAAGACTCTTTTATGTTTTTATTTAGCAATGGTTATAAGTTTAATCGGTCTATGGTATCTATAATTATGTAAGCCGAGACTCAGTCGATATAGATGATAATAATATTATTGCTACATGATCTCTATTTTGTGACTTAAAATACTGTGAAGTTATTTGAATGAATGTTGGTTAGTGTGGAGTAGCTTGTGTGCATGAGATCCAACACCAATAGTCGAAGAAGGTAGGGCCCACTTCATTGACTACCTAATGATTACTATAGTAGGATTGTATTGTGTGGTAATAAATGTTTAGTCTCACATTTACTTCTCTATGATCAAACTAGTTTGTCATTGTTTACTATTAATGCGTATGAGTTTCATTCGACAGATTGCATTTGATAAATATTAATTGGTGTGGTTATCAAATGTGCATGAATAAAGTTTAGTGTGTTTCATTTCAATTCTTCCTTTTTATTATAATATGTTCTTCATGTGTAATAGTAATACTATTTACTGTCTTCTGTTAATCGGTATCTATTGTAGACTGTGTGAATATAGGCTCCTGTCATAGAATTGACAGGAGGACTGAGAGTCAGATTGTAGAATAAACTTAGGCAAAACAATTGCATTAATCCACACTTGACTTTCTTGGTTTAGCCCTTAGGCAAACAGCCCCAATATCTTTCACAAGTTCACGACCCCAAGATTGACATCAAGGAATAAACTAAGGAAACTTCAAAACACTCAAGGATTGATTTAGACTCATCTACTCAAATTAAGATAGAATTACAAAGATATATTTACCCATCATATCAACCACAATTTAATCCAATCATATAGTAGGACATGAAGTGATCATCTTCATCACATGGAGATCACATTCAAGATTTTATAAGGGTATTATCCTTTCACCAAGTTCTCTAAGTGTGCCTTTAGAGTCCAAAAAGTGGGTATTTATGACATATTATTTCACAAGCGGGTGTCTAGATTAACCCCAATAATATTATTGTAATGTAAGAGTGTCCACACCCTAAGTAACTCAAAATATTGTATGGTTTTTTAGGATTGATATGGTTGTATCACAAGTTTTTACATAAATATGGTGAAATTGTTGGGCTCTTAACAAATTTTATCAAAAACAACTCCTTCAGTTGGTCTAAATCATTGAAGGTGGCCTATAATTCCCTTAAAACTACTATGTGTTCCACTCTAATTTTGGCCCTACCTAATTTCATAAACTCCTCATTCTGGAATGTGATGCCTTTGGCATGGGCATGAGTATGTTTTTGATGCACGAAGGTTAGCCACTAGCCTTCACTAGCAAAAAAATTGCAGGGTTCAATTTAGCTAAATAAACATATGAAAAAATTACTGGCTATCCTCCATGCCAACCAAAAATGGTATCCTTAACTATTGTTTTGCAAGTCCTATATGAAAACAATTCATCATAGCTTGATTTTTTTCAGCAAAGAGTTTCCTCCCATGAACATCAAAAATAGGTGACAAAGATGCAAGGATGTGACTATGAGATTTTCTATAAGTAGGATGAGGAAAATATGGTAGCAAATGCCACCTCTTGTCAATATGAAGAGAAAGGATACATTTCTTATATTTTTGTATTGGTCCCAAATTGGATATAATATATTTTAGAGTGAATGGGATACTAACCCTATAGTTCAAGGTATCATTTAGTAGCTGGCATAGGATGCATAGTTTACACCAAGACTCCAATTGATAGGTAAAATCCTCAAATATTAATACTAGATTTAATTACTTCCCAACTCACCCCTCAAGCCTTTATTACTAATAGAATATTATTCATCCTCGACTATAGAACATTCAATTTTTTTACAGAACTAGGAGAAGTGAAGCAATATTATATTCTAGGATAGCCTTATTCAAGATGTTAAGGCATTTGTAGTCGAGTGTTATTTGTTTCAAATGAATAAAGGGGAAACACTCAAATCTTCTAGATTTTTGTTTCAATTTATATCCTTGAAAAGGATTGGAATGATATTTCTATGGATTTTATTATGGTACTTCCAGTCTTAGGTGATAAGAAAGTCATTTTGGTGGTAGTTGATCACTTAACCTAATATTCCCATTTATATGCCTTACCTGACCCTTTCACTACTACTATTTTTACTCAACACTTCTTGGATTTTATCTTCAAACTCCATGGGATGCCTCACTATATTATCAATGATCATGATCCATATTTCACCAATAAATTTTGGAAAGAGTTGTTTAAGTTGCTAGGCACTACCTTGAACATGAGTTTAACTTATTAGCCTCATATTGATAGCCAAACCATGATTATAAATAAATTCCTTGAGAATTGCATTATTTTGTGTTGGACAATGATGATAATGGGTAGGGTGGTTAATTTTAGCTAAGTGATGGTACAATACCACTTACCATAGTGATTCAAAAATTATCCCTTTGAGGCCTCTATGGTAATCCCCACCTTTCTTATGTACTTGGGTTTTAGGTTCTTCTAAAGTTATGCTAGTTAACACTTTGGCCATGTGTGAAGATATTTATTGACTACTCGAGGCTAATATTTACTGATAAATTTCAAAAATATTTGTTTAAGTTGTTAGGAAATACGTTGAACATGAGTTGAACTTATCATCCTCAAACTAATAGTCAAACCATGTACTATCCATAAATGCCTCAAGACTTAATTGTGTTGTTTTTTATTTGAACAAGAAGGACATTGGACAAGGTGGTTACCTCTATCTAAGTGGTGGTACAGTTCCACGTATTGAAATGCTTCCAAAATTACCTTTTTGAGGCATCTATGGTATTCTCCCACCCTCCTTATGTACTTATGTTTTAGTCTCGTTTAAGGTTGCAGTAGTTAACAACACCTTGGTCTTATGTGAATACATTTCTTGACTACTTAAGGCTAATATTTACTAATAAATAATAAAAAGAGTTACTTAAGTTTCTAAGCACTACCTTAAACATGAGTTTAGATTATCATCCTCAAACTAATAATCAAACAATGATTATCAACAAATTCCTTGAGACTTATGTACATCATTTTGTGTTTGAACAAGAAGAATAATGGGAAAGGTGGTTACATCTAGTTGAGTGGTTCTACAATAACACTTATCATAGTGTATCCAAAATCACCCCTTTGAGGCCTTTATGGTGCTCTCCCATGTTAGGAAATCACCAGGTTGATAAAGCAACCTCCTACACAACCTTATGATAGAAAAGCATACATGTAGGCTTATAAAATAACCATAATGTAAAGATCAAAGATATACCACAATATTACATGAGATATACCTTGGAAAAACCCTCAAGAGGTAGAAATCAACCTCCAAAATTATCCACAATCAATTTATTATTTAGAATGAAATAATACAATAAATTTACATTGTCTCCATGAATACTTGTAAAACATAAAGCTCCTCCAATGCATACTCCATCTGTCCAAGCATGTAAGCATGAATCCCACACCATTCTTCATATATGTGCTATAAAATACATCTCAGTAAAAAAAACAACCAAGCCAAACATGACTAGCTAATAAGCCAACCCTAACCACTAAACATGTGCTTTTTTTTATAGAATCAAGCTCACACAAAATAACCAAATGGTATAAGTTAAACCATGTCTCTCAAAACCATGAGTGCACAAAACCATTGAACCTAAAATTTAATTTTTTGTACTAAGTTTTCTCAATATTAAATATGTTTCCCATGTGCAAGCAACACATAAAATATCTAACCAATGTTACATACAAATTTACAACTGGACTCCAATAAATATTTAATGTGGCTACACACATATCCTAAAGATGTACCATAAATAAATATTGATTTTAAAAATTTTTATTCTTGTGCAAGGTAAACAACACCCTTTTCCTAAGATTTCACACTTTTTGTGTACATTTCATAAGGGCCAAATGATGAAATACATCATCATAATCGATCGACAAAGTTGCATGAGTCTCCAACATGCTCTTGTGCTCCATCAAGATACCTATAATAACATCCAATGTGGTCACCATCTCAAGAAAAACTCCTCTCATCCTCCAACATGTCACCTATGGAAGAAAAGTAATAAGCCAATGTGAATATGCACCAATCCAAAGAACATAAGAATCAAATCCAAGTGATATAACAAAGGCTCTAAGCCACTACCAAATGAAAAATCCATATGAATAGAAATAGAAACCACAAAAAATTCTAATAAATCCAATCATCCATACCTAAAAATGTATCCAAATATCATTATAATCCATTCCAAAAACATATCCAAACCATAAACCACAAGCACTTAGCACAATCCTCATGTATAAAACCTATCAATCCAATCCCCATGTATAAAACCTATCAATCAAGAACATACACATCCAAAAAACCATATTGAATGGGTAATGCCAAATTTGAAAAGTAGATCAAGACATACCACATCTACCAATCAACTCTCATACGAAGGTGTGGATCATATTCAAAACCATATAGTAATAAAGAACAATCACAATGATCAAGATATGCAACAAAAAATTGTTGGATACTCTCTCACAAGCCACCGTAACTCTCCCAAGTCCAGCACACTAAACTATTTGAACATGAACCTCCAAGAAGTAGCCATATAAAAAAAGAGATAAAACATGTAATCATATCATATAACATGTCTTTATACCAACACCTAAAATTTATAAGTTGTGCCAAGTTAGACCTCCTTCACAACCCCAATTTAAAATCCTCAACAACACCCAAGTGTTCAATATCATAGATCAAACAAAAAAATATGCATATGATATAATCAAAATGGATGCAAGAATCTTTGAAGCCAAGGAATTTCAAACTCAAAAATTTTCCATAACTATGAATAAGCATAATAGCATCTACTAAAGTCTTGATTTAAATAACATCATAAATAAAATCATATACATAATGAGATAACCATTCCATACACTCCTCAAATGAACCCTCCAAAAGTAACAATCATAGCTCAAGATCCATATCCTTGAGAAGATAAATCATAAAGCATAATGCATCTAAAAATAAGATGGCATGATGTGAAATACTTATTAGATGATTATCCACCAAGTAGACCAAGAGTGTGGAATGAGACTACTCCTCCAGGATACAACAAGCCATAAAAACTCTCTCCAATAATAGTATCCTCTTAGGTCCATCATGCACTCACATCCATATCTAGGAGAAACCTCCTTAGACTTCTTGTTGAAACCTCCAAAGGGTAATAATTTCAATAAATGTATATAAACTCAAGAGAAATATAACCTCACCCAAGTCTCCAAGTATCCATGAGAACTTATAATCAATCAATCTATGCCAATATCCAAATGCAAAATCACACTCTAATGAAGTTCCAAAGCACATGATCAATGTACTCAATACCAAGAGAATATCTAGATCAGTGTGAAAGCTCCAACCATAGAATTGGGATCACATCATGACATCATGATCTAATATCTCCTCAAAAGAACATATGCTCCAATTAACATATCATATTCCCAAGAGCACTCGTATCATGTCAAAACTTTAATTAATATCCAAAGTAAACCAAGAAAAATACCAAACATCCTCTAAACCAAGGATCACCTATCAAAATTGATAAGTCATAGACCAATACCTCAACCAAAGAATCCAAGAGTCCTTTGAGGCTAACCAAGATGTCAAATCTCTAATCACATGAGGATAACTATCTCCTAAATGAAGATCATCCATCACCAAGTAATGAATCCACATCTCTACCAAATATCCAAATAAATCATAATACCAATCTATCCATGGAATCATGGTAGAAATATCCTAAATGAAGATCATCCATGGTCCACAAAAACTCAACTACAACCAAGATCTCTAGGCTAAGAAGACAAAGCTACCACCAAAAAATACTATCAAAAGATCCTACTAAATCGTGTAACCAAGTTATGCATGACATCATGATAAACAACATACTACTAGTCCCAAAACTAGCTATCAAGGCACTCCAATCATCCTTCCTCTCGTCCCAATGCACAAATGATCACAAAGAATTCCAACTATTTAAATCTACATCAACTTTGAAAAGACTTATGGATATAGATATTATGTTTAAGGTGTCGTATACCTCATAAATCCTATGTCATATTGTATGGTTCCAAAATCCTTGGAAAGTGTCCCTAGGCACTTAGGGTGAGTTGGGAAAATAATTTATAATATTTATTCTCACTATTGTTTGTATTACATTCATAAGGGGTGATGGGTTCCACTAGCATCAGTAAAGGTGACTTGTAGTCATAAATATTTAATATTATTTTTCCCACATGTGGATGCATAGAATGGGATGGTAAAATTATAAGGAAAAGGACAAACGAGTTATTGTTGGTATTCTCCAAGTGGGTTATTGGAAAAAGGTAACATGTGTCTCCTAGTATTCCACCATTTATTGTATTTAATGTAATGTTTATCTTCCAAGTTTGGGTGCCCATGTTGGATAGAAAGTATTGGATCCAAAACCGGTGTCTTTATGCATTCCAAGGGTTGGGGATGTTTGGAATGATGGGTCATATTTTGGGTTCCATGTTTGGGGCTTAACATGTCTTCACAAGTCTATAAAATCAACTTCTTGGATGTAAAAACTACGAGCAACAGTTAAATGTAGAGTTACATTACAGGAACAAGAGTAGTTTAAGGTATAAAGAGGTTGTTTATAGGTTCACATGTGCTACCATGTTGGATTCAAAGAGGAGAATGGAAGTGAATGTATTGTGATCTCATTTATTTGAAGATAATGTATACTTTGCATCTCTTCTTGGTGGAGTTTTTTTTCGCAAGGGTTTCTCCACATAAGTTGTATTATGTGATGCTCTTATGTTGTTGATTTGTGCCTCATTGTTGTTATCTTATAGTGATTTTATTCTTTATTTATTGTTTTTATAAGTTCGAATAAGGTGTTGTTATTAAGCATGTTATGTTGGTTGACTTTTAGCATCATAAGATGGATCTAATCACATTTTCAAGTTGTAGTAGTCCAAGCCTTGTATATCATCCATTGAAGTTATATTTGGATAGAGATTGAATTTCCTAACAATTGGTATTAGAACCTCTATATATCTCATCATTTGGTATTAGAGTTGAAGGTTAACTAGGTTTTGGGTATTCCTTCCTTTTTTGTTTCTTAGCATGACAAGCTTGTGGGAATTTGTTAGAAGGAATTTGAAGTTATTAGAAGGCTTGTGGGGCTACAACAACTGTTCTTTGAGTCAACTTTGTTTAACATATTTGTGAGATTAGAATCTATGAATATTGTCAAGTGTGATCTATGTTGGGCATAAGAAGCTCATGATTGTGGATCTTCACAGAATTGATTATGCTTGGGTAGCTTAGATCTCTTGTTCGAAAATATGTTAGTATCCTCTTGTTTGGTGGTTTTGTTTCTTTAGCTTGTGGTCATGTGTAGTGAGAAGGTTTTCATGTTAGATGGGTACTTTTGACATCTTGGTCACTTGGAGAAACATTTTTTAGACCATTGAAAGGAGTGCTTATGTTAGGTTTATGGTTTTAGCCCTTGGTTACATGAAAGCACTAGAAGATAAGCCACTAAACTCTTTGTGAGTTTTGGAGATGATATGTTTCATATGCTATAATGTCCTAGATAACTTGATTTTCTTGTTGGGTTACAATTTACTCTTGTTTTCAACTATGGGTTTATAGATTTGTGCTTATTCCATTATTCAGATGAAATGTTTGATGTGAATGTCTATATGTGTAAGTGGAATTTACATTTAGAAAGATGGTTTTGCAAGTTTTCCATGTTAACAAAAATATGTGGTATGCATATTTGTGATAAGATTGTATTTAGGTTGTTCTAGATGAAGATATTTATAGGTTTGTATGGTTGCTTGGAGGGTTCTTATTGATCTATGGTTACTCGTATGTTGGTTTGATTGGAAAATAAGGTCTAGCATTGATCACGGTGTTTAAGTCTTATAAATTCACATATTATACCTTATTATATATATCTTGTATGTTATTGATGTGAGGTTGAATCTATTTTTAGTTATTTGAGATTGGAGCACTGATTATGTATTTCTCATTTGAGATGTTGCATATGTGTAGATCTTATAAAATTGTCTGATGTGGATTCTATTTGGTAGGACATATTCTTGGTTGTCATTATTATATTGGTATGCTTCTTGTAGTGAGAGATGGTTATTGAGAGTACCTGATATAGTTGTTCATTTGGATCTTTAGTAGTAGTTTATGGTGCATGAGAAGCTTTGTTCACTTTCAATAGAGTGTTGGAAATGGTATTGGTCATAATTCCATGTATAACTTGGTATTAATTTTAGTGGGAGATTTATATGCAACTACATAATGTGTTATATCTTCTTTGTTTCAATATTTTGGTTTTAAGTTATTGTTGCAATATGTAGTGAGCCATGGATAATCTTTGATTAAAAGATGGATGGTCTTTTGTAATGGTTTTTAGTGTCATAAGGAGCTCTTAGATTTTACCTTCAACTTGTAGTGAGAGTTTAATGACATAAAGGATGTGTGGCTATTGTATCTTCTTGGTTTGGAGGTCATGGTTTGAATTTACACTTTGGGAGCTCATGGTGTTGAGTTCTTTGATTTGGTTGGGGCCATGGAGAATCTTTAGTTAGGAGATGGTTATCATGATGCCCGGAGAGATTGATTACATAGTTCAATGAGAAATTTGGTAATGGTGTGGATTCATCATTTGATGATGGATGTTTATCTTCATGTGATCTCCTAGGAGGGGATGTTAGATCATTTTTTCAATGATATTGTAGAAGAGGGGGATTCGCTACTCACGAGTTCTCTTCATTCAGAGAGCCTCACGGGGTAAACTGCCCTAAACTATTTCAGGAACAACAACAATGAGAGTTTCAGAATTTGGAAGAGCAAGTCACAGAGATTTTCTGGACAAACTGACAAGCTCTCGGCCAAAGGATGTCAGTGCAGAATATGGACGACAGCACGACGTGTTGGCATCTCATGAAATAAAGTGAAATAGAAGTGATAAAGATAAGGAGAAGAAAGAAAGGAAATTCTTACAACCATGCAAGTGATGAATCCTCCAACAAGTGAATGTCTTCAAAACCTGTGTCTGTAAGATATCTGGAGAAAGTGTTGGGGCTGTATAGGGGTTTTCCTTATTCAAACCCCCATTTTGGTGTTCCCACCTCCACAGATAACCAAGAAGATAGAGAAAGAAGAGAATCAAAATGTACAAAGCACGTGGTGGAGGAAAAACTTGCTAAGGAATAGAACCCGCACCACCAAGTATGAGTGATAAAATCAAACCTCGCTCAAGGAGGATAACCTGTATCACAAAAGAGGTGATAAAAGCAATCCCTACTCGAGTAGGAGAACCCATATCACAAAGTATAGATGCAAATGGTAGGGGATATGGAATCCCAAGATGCTCAAAAGCATGAAGTAAGGTAAATAGAGCTACAAAGAGTGTTGTAAAGGGAGCTTGAGAGAGCTTGAAGCTACTACAACAAGCTATGTGAAGCTATGCAAGCAAAATTTGGAGATTAGAAGGATGGAGCTAATGTAAGAGAGAAGCTAGAAGTAGAAGAGTGGAGCTAGAATTGGAGGAATATTTGCAAATGAAGTGAAAGGACATCTTTTAAAGAGAGAAAAGAAGCAAAAGGAAGCTTCTCAAACAGTTACAAAGCATCTCGAGCCATTACCACCGACCAAAGGAGGTGACAAGTGGAAAGCATGCTTGAAAATGATCATTTGAGCGTTGAAACATTGCAGGATGCTAGTGCATCACACAAATGTTCGCACGACGCACTAGTGTCTGGACACGTGACACTACAAAACAACATGAACGGGGAAATCACAAGGCTCAATGCAAAGTTGACGTATGAAGATAGCTGCTAAAAAGGGGTACTGGAGCATCCTGAGAAGGGAAAAAAGGATGATGCAGGGGCTAAAATGAGCCTACTCAAGATGCTAAGGGAGTGGACACTAAAGTAGAGGAAATAATGTATGTGAAATTGCGAAGGGTGCAATTTTACGACTATATAGATATGTTCCTAATTCTATAGTTGGAACTTTGACAATGGTCTTGTTTGTTCTCTTTGGTTTTGATTATTAATTATTTGCTTGAAGCTTCATGATTTTGTAAGGTTACATTTAAAGTTGACATGGATTGATTTGTGGATGCTCATTGAGACTTGAGAGACTTGGTTGAGGATAAGGTATCACTTATTTTATGAGATTGTATGTTGAGATGGTTACTCTTTGATGAGGATTTTAGTAGAAATAATGAGGATCATGCACCTAGTAATGGATGTGAATCCATTATTAACCTGAAGAGAAGATATCTATTATAAGCTCTTATTGCTTGGTGTTGTGTGCATAGGGAAATATTGTATCCATTTTTTTCTACTTAGAAGTTGAATGGTCTAAGAGGTATTGACTACTTGAATATCAGATGAATTCTTTATTTTGTATTTGATCTTCTCATATTAGTTAATATTGAATATAAAAATTGTAAAGACTCGTTAAGACAAAGATGCGTGGTTATATGGATTTTTGTTTTTCTCCTTGTTTTCATCATAAGCTATGGATATAGTTCTGAGGACTTATTTGGAGAGGTATGGGAAATGGTTTGTGGCTTTGGGAATATTCCCTTTATTGTGAGAATGATTGGTTTGTTTGATCTACCTTTAGTATGAGAGGTTTACATATATTTCTACCATGTTTTCTTTTGATTTGAATGTTAGATGTTGATATCCTTTTAGTTTGGGAATGGAGGAGATCTTACTTTACACAACTTGGTATATGTTAGTGTGGAACAAGGCTATGGTTTGATCTGTAGATTCTCTCTTTGGTCTTGTTCTTCTTCTTAGATGTTTGTTTTCACATGGTTGATCATGAAGAACTTGGGAGAGCTATGAAGACTAGTGGTGACATAGTTATTGCAACATATTTGTTTGTAGGATTTGCATATCATTGGATGTTTCCTTAACACTATGTAATAAAGGAATTAGCCACATCCTCTATGTGAAGTACTATAGGTAGAATTGGTTTGACTTGATCTATTTTTCATATTTTAAATTACTTGTGCAGTGGGAGTTTTTGGGTATATGTCTGGTTATCCTCTTTGATATCTTGGTTCTTATTTATTGATGTGATGATGAGTTTGCATGTCTCATTAGATTAGGATCTATGAGTTATATAGATAGGTGGCTAGGCCACCCATTTGATTGCAGTGGGATGACTCAAATGTGGATTATCTATATCCACAAGATTGTTTTAGTGTTAATGCAAACTTTATCAATTGGACTTGTTTGTGGTCATTTGTATATTGGTATGTTGCATTTGAGATGGGAGGATGGGTATACAGTCTCTTGATTGTAGATTTTGGATTGGTATGTGTATGACATGAAGTTTTATCTATGATTTGTATACCTTGGTATGAGGTGTAGTAAGCTTGGATGAGTTGCAATTGATGTGGTTGATATTATAGCTTGTATGAGTAAGGAAACTACTCAAAGCCTTTATTATCATTTAAAACTAATGGTTACATTCACGTAAAGATTGGTGCAGGCTTTAGTGACAATTGATATGTTTCATCTTGGCATGTTAATTTTTCTTTCATAAGTGGCATGTTGGAGGATGTGAAGGAGTTTTTTCTTGAGGGTGGTTATCATGGTTGATTTTGCAAGTATCTTGTTAGAGCATGAGAGCATGGTGAAGATTCAAGTGGTACATAATTGGCTAAGGGATGTTTTTCCATTGTTTGTGATTCCTATGGGTGTATTTATAATGTATGATGTCAAGTGGGAGAATGTTAGGATTAAGGTTCCACCTACCTTGTAAATTCTATGTCATATTGTATGGTTCCAACATCCTTGGAAAGTGTCCTTAGGCACTTAAGGTGAATTGGGAAAATATTTTATAATATTTATTCTCACCATTATTTGTATTACATTCATAAGGGATGATGGGTTCCATTTGCAATGGTAAAGGTGAATTGTGGAAATAAATATTTAATATTGCTTTCCACACATGTAGATGCATATAATGGGATGGTAAAATGACAAGGAAAAGGAAAAATGAGTGACTATTGGTATTCTCCAAGTGGGTTCTTGGAAAGAGGCAACAATTGTATCTTGGTATTCTATCATTTATTACATTTAATTTATTGTTTATCTTCCAAGTTTGGGCACCCAAGTTGGAGGGAAAATATTGGAGCCAAAACCAGTGTCCCTTCACATTATGAGGTGGCATTTCAAGGGTTGGGGATATTTGGAATAAAGGGTCATCTTTGGGTTCCATGTTTAGGACTTAAGATGTCTTCACAAGTCTATTAAATCAACTTCTTGGATGTATAAACTATGAGCAACAGTTGAATGTAGAGTTACATTGTAGAAACAAGGATAGGTTAAGGCATAAAGAGGTTGTTCACAGGGGCATAGGTGCTGCCATGTTATAGGAAAAGAGGAGAATGGAAGTGAATGTATTATAATCTCATTTATTTGAAGATAATGCATACTTGGCCTCTCTTGGTGGAGTTTTTTCCTACAAGGGTTTCTCCACATAAATCTTGTGTTATGTGATGCTCTTATATTTCTAATTTGTACCTCATTGCTGCTATCTTATGGTGGTGTTATTTTTTATTTTTGTTTTTATAATTTAACATAAGGTGGTGTTATTAAGCATGTTATATTGGTTGATTTCTAGCATCATAAAGAAGATGGATCTAATCATGGTAACTATTAAGGAAAATTAATTTTAGATTTGCATATAAGTTTCAAATTTTCATGTTCTAGATTTCAAAGACTTGTATCTCATCCATTGAATTTATAATTGGATAGAGATTGAATTTCCTAAAAATTAGTATTAGAACCTATATATTTCTTAGCAATAAATAGTCTGCATTTGATTCATCTCACTACTTCCAGTGGGTGGTCAACCTATAAAGATACATAACTCATAGATCCCAATCAAATGAAACATGCAAAATCACCATCACATCAATAACCTACAAAACGAGATAACCAATAAGATAACTTGCAAATCCCAAGACTCAAACACTAGATTACCTATAGATTTTATTTTCCAAACAAATCCAAAATCAACCAACCATTATCAAGGAACTAAATAAGAATCTAGGAGATAAGAATAGCCTCCTAACATTAAACTACATCACCACCTATAATCATGAATAAATAACTAACATAACTTGCCAACCATTATTGGCATCAAAATTATCACTATTATCACTATTATTGTGCATATACTCAACTCTCATTGAACCAAGACTCCAAGTCTCACATACATATCAATCATGTCCTAAAACCAAAAGATAACTATTGCAATTATGAGTAGGTGGTGTTGTCACTGATGTCAAGAAGCTTGTGTTGTCATTGGTGTCAACTATATGAGAAGAAGATTGTTACAAGAATATGTGTAGTTATTGATGATGCTTTAATTAGTTGCATTGTGCTACTAGTGCCAATCTCTAGTATTGCTCTAATAAGATTTTTTCTATGGTTGAGGAAATGGAGATGATGAGGATGTGTTCTTAGTGCTTGGTTTCCAAGTGATTTTGAGAAAATTTGATAAAAAGCGGAAACATTGAACTACAGTGTTGATCTAGAGTTGCAGAGTAGTTTTCTAGGCTTTGTTCCACAATTCTTCTAGGTTGAAGATCTGCCTATGCATTTCAATATGTTGATCAGAGGTGGTAAGAGGTGTTGTATTCAAAATTTGGTGTGTTGGATAACTATGCAGAAGAACTTGTGTTCACTAGTGTGTGAATAGTGTATAGCAAAGGTGTCTGGGAGAAATGTTTTTGCTTCACATTTCTCCACAATTTGGATTCAAGTCTTGAGGTGTGCTAATAGTGTTGGTATCTTTCTTTAGTCGAATTTGTTCAAGGTTTGGTGCTTCTGAAGTCAATTTATTAAGTTACGGTGTATGATAGAATTGTCTGAGTGTATTGGGTGTGTACATTCTTCAAGTGAAAGATGTTGCGAATGAGTTTGTTGGTCTTTAAGGTGTTTGTGGAATAATCTAGATTGTTTTTAGGTGACATTTGTTGTCCACAAGTTGTTATTGATCAAAGGAAGTGTGCAATTAAAATTTTAATGGTGTTTACACGGGTAACAACCAACTTTGATGTTTACACTAATTACAGTGGATATTTATTGTTTGTAAAAGCGTGTTGTAGCGTGGTGTGGTATGCTTTCACTTCTATCTGCCACATAAGTATTTTTGTGTTGACCTAATTTGAATTTACACGGTTGAGGGTCATATACAACCTTAGAGAATGGTTTCAAGGTTGAAGATGGTATAAATAAGAGTTGAGTTTTTGAGGGATAAAAAGATAGTTAAGCATGATACAAATGATGTGAATTGTAGAGTGTTAGAGTGTGAATTGGAGAAGTGCAGTGTGAGCTTTGATGTGTTAGATTGTTGGATGCAATGAGTAGAAGGTGTCTAAAATTCTCTAGTTATGTTGTAAAGGTGTTGGTGATGTTGTAGTGGACTTCTTTGTTGCATCGAGATGGATTTCTATTTGTAACACTCTTCACTATCTTTTCTATTCTGGCAGTGAGCCTTTAGTAGTGAGCCTTTCTTTCTTTGGGCAGTGAGCCCTTTGTATTCGGTATTGATATTACTTTGCATTATGAGTTAATCCTTACCATGGTTTTCCCCATCTTGAGTTTTCCACGTAAATCTAGTGTTCTCTTGTGCATGGTGTTGATTTGATTTAGTTTTTGTTATTTGCTTTTCATGCTAAATCATTATAACAGATTAAGGGTTAATTGAATGAATGTAGATTTAAATTTTTGTGAGGTTTTGAAGCTTTAAAGTATAACTAATTCACCCCTCCTTAGTTGTCTTATGCATTCAACAAACTTATGTACCTATCTCCATCAAAGTCCAAAATCTAAAATCACCAATAAAACTATACATAGAAGCTTCAAATCTAATAGTTAATGTAGCATCAAATTGGTCTCATAAAAATATACACTCCCATAAGTTTTTACCACCAATTCATCCTTACTCATAGAATCAAACCTAGAATATTGAGCTCATGTAAGTGATCAAACAAGGACAATCCTCTCTCTTTGATGACTTACTCTCACACATATACGTTCTGATACCAAAAAATGATGCAGACAAAATGACTCCCTTATCACTGACAAACACCTATCGAATTTAGAAATTGCACAACTATGAATTCACAAAAAAAATCAAATTTCAAACCAGAGAACAATATGAATAGGTAACTTCTTCAGCCTCTTATTCCAATTCGCTATTTTTATATTAAAAAAAAATCAATTACAAGGATGTATTACTGTATGTTCACCATCATTCACAAAATCTATATATGCCTTCCTTCGGGTTTGATCTAATTTGCTTTGGATCACACATGATGCCTACAAATGTGTTGAGTTTCCTTTGAAAGATGTCAAGTTTCTACCTGTGCAACCTATGTTTCTTCATACAACATTCTTATTACCCCATACAAACTTCATTTGTTCTTACACTATTGTCAAAGTTGCCTTTTGTTTCTACCTTTCGTAATTCTTTGTTTACCCACTCCAAGGTTCTTCCACACAACTCTATGATTCTCCATGATTCCTCATAAATTTCTTCAACTCCTTTATTCCATATGGAATCAATCTTCTACCATGCAAAAATGTAAGGCTCAACATACAAGTTTTTCAAAGCCCCTTCACTCTGTGTTGATCCCTTTTCCTCCCACGATGACTGCTCAATTTATTTCTTTTATCCTGCAGCCTCACTTGGTATCTTTGCAACACCTTCTCTTAGTTTTATCTATTGTTTGAAAAAATCAAAATGTTATGAATATGGCGCAACTCCTTTGTGAATTTCCAGTCACATCTCCTTGCCACATTCAACACCCACTCCCCTTCTAGGCCAATACCAAAACATATCCACTATCCTTTGTTAACTACCTTCTCTCTAAATATTTCTTTCTTATGGATGCATTTGATAATTGAATTTGTAGTGAATTCTCGCCTTTGTCCCATGTTCCAATTTCTCTCTTCTTCCTAATGTTGAGAATCTACAATTGATAATTAGAAATGGTAAGTTTTTTCAAATAATTTCATCTTGCATGCATGTGGTTATCTAAAAGGTAATAGTTTTTCATACTTTGCAATTTTAAATCTCTTCCCTAGCTACATAGGTCCCCCCCTTATTCGCCTTGCAAGCCAAAAACTACACAAAAAAACATACCAAATATAAAGAAAACCAAAAATAATAAAATCTCCTACGTCAAGCTCCCCAAGAGATAAAAGAAAGCATGTTCTCCTGCACATGAGGTCATCATTAGAATTATTCCTTGTTGTTCTTTTTCTTTTTCTTTTTCTAACATCGTTCTAGAACAACTTCCATGTTTCTCCAACATTATTGTGCACTATTCTTCTCTTCACTTTTCGTCTTTCTTCGCCAAATTTTCCTTGCCCACACATTCACATGAAAATAAATATGAATAATTATACAAAGATTAATCATATCCATATTTGCTTCTTCAAATTCTTTCACCTTTGACATCTATCTTCCAACTTCATCAAAATCATCCACATTCTTATATAAATCTGAACTTACTATCCTATACTCTTCTGCACATTCTGGAACTTTTATCATCTCACATGGAAATAAAACATCATCTTCATAATTTTCAAATAAATTTACCTTCTGATCCTGTGCTATAATGTTTAGCTTCTCACCTTCATCAATCATCTTTTTTGGCCATTCTTCTTAGATAGATAACATCAACATCAATTCATCCTTGGTTTTATCATTCACATTACAACCCACAACATCTACACTAAAATATGCATATACTCCTCCATACTTGTTCCCAGGCTTCTCAACATTCAACATAGCAAATGAAAATGAAACAATATCCTTATTTAAGACCAATAAATTTACCTCTTCATTTTTTGCTGCAATATCTTCTTTATCATTTGCTTCCAACTTTATCTTTGTATCCTTCATTGTCCCATTTGTCTTCATACCTTCACTAGCAAGCTTCCCCATCCACTCCTATTATATTGCTTAAAATTATGCCCATGAATCTTCTACACTTGCTGCACCTACTTCAAATTCCATCTCCGCAACTTCTTCACCATGCATTTCTTTGCCTTCCACTATTGCTCTAACATTCACTTCTTCATTTTCAGTTGCACCTTATTTTTTCTCTTCATTCTTCAATCCTTCATCATACCTTTCTTCTGCTTCCCACTCTTGCTTTCCATTGCTCTTGGCCAACTCCTTCTTTGGATCCACTCCATACTTATATTTGTTCATTCAAAGTTTTTCAATCTACTTTCATTTTTTTTTCCTTTTTCTTTTTTTTAATCTTCTCCTTCTTATGTCTTTTTTATCTACAAGCCTCCAAAAATATGTCTCATGTTCACACATATTATTGTCACTATTTGGTTCCACATCCTTTTCATCTTCTTCTTTTAAACTCTTCCCTTCAACAATTTCATTCAAAGATTCAAAAGCATCATTATTTAAACCATCTAAATCAGCTTGCTTACCTTCCACCTTGTATGCGGTCTCAAGTTTTTCCCAAGCTACTCCAAAAAGTGTGTCACTCTTCTTCTTTGATTTTTCCTCATCTTCATCTTTTGTTTCCTTCTTGAAAAATTCTTCTGCATTTTCTTGACCAACATGTTCCTTTCCATATTCCATTTTCTATTTCATTTTCTACGCTTCAGGTTCTATTGTCATATAATCTTCTTCTTGTTTATTGTATTCCTCTTCATCATGCCTTATAACACCACTTTTGTTTTCTGTTGTCCTACCCTTAACCTTCCACACTTTATTTCCCATAGTTGTGGCCTGACATTTGTTTATTGCTGCACTTGTTCTCCATAAGCCAAGGTCTGATTTCTACCTTAAAACATTTTCTTTATGCTTTCTCTCATGACAATTTACCCTATGTTCTTGGTTCTTCTTGAACTCTTTCATGAATTTCATCTTTTATACCGGTTTTTGGTCATAAACTTCCTCATGTGCACCCTCTTGCTTACACTTTGTATGCTCCTCAACAATTGGTTTCTTTTTCCAACTTAGCACCTTGTATCCATGATCCTTGACAATATTTGAAATCTTTGTATTTCTCTTCTCCCTATTAACTTGCATTTC
This sequence comes from Sequoia sempervirens, assembly GCA_007258455.2. Taxonomy (NCBI): domain Eukaryota; kingdom Viridiplantae; phylum Streptophyta; class Pinopsida; order Cupressales; family Cupressaceae; genus Sequoia; species Sequoia sempervirens. The sequence goes on along the minus strand of VDFB02050784.1, from coordinate 210,879 downwards.
TACATGCATGAATAAAATTAACATTTATACCTCCATATACTTGTGCAATAGTCTGCTATTTGGATTTTCCCTCATCCTCAAGTTCTTTGCTTGCCAACTCTTCCCCTTCGTGGATTTCCTTTCCTTCTTTTGCAACACTTCCTAATGCATCATGAAATTATAAAGCATCCTCTACATATTTACTTCCATTTAGTAAAATCTCAACACCATTCTTATCTTCATGTTTAAGTATTTTGTAATGTACCTTTTCTTGATGGACTGCTGCAACTTGTTTCCACTTTCTTTTTCCTTCATCTCCATCTATGAGTCCTTTACTTGACCCTTCTCTCATTAATTTCGAGGTTCCATCCTTAACCCTTCTTATGAATTTTCTCATACCTGCATACACGTATTCAAATGCAGTATTAACAAATAAAACAAGAGACCAAAATGTCTCCAAGAATGCCTCATTTGTGGAAATTCTCCTCTTTTCTTTACATTTCCTTTCGAGTGTTTCTTTTTTCACTGCTTCTTCTCTCCATTATTTCTTTCTTTTCCTCATGTTCTCCTCAATGAGAACTTTCTTCACCTCTTCCGGTGCAAGTTTCTCACTTGGAAACTCTCTGCTATCCAAACCTCTCTCATCTTCTCTTTTCAAGGCAACCTTAATCTACCCTCTTCTTTTCTTAACAATCATCTTCATAGGCTACTTCAAAAATTTTCTCAATGGCCAACAACAACCATATTTTTGGATTCTTTCCTCAAGCCACTGCTTACACTTCTCTAAATCTCTTCTCAACTCCGCCATTTCTTTATCCCACTCAAAATTTTGCTTCTTCACATTCATTTTCATTTTACCTATCTTCTCGAGGCTTTATTTTATGGTATACTGTTGCATCTTTTTATCTTTCCTCTTGGATTCTCAATACCTCACCTAGGGCTTCTCTCCTTTTCCTCTGCCCAGTCTTTTGATACCTAGGTTCTTCTTATTAACCTATCAAAATTCCATCCACATACTTATGCAAAATCATATAACTCACTTCTCCTTCAAAATACTTTAGGCTTTGATACCAATTGATGACTTACTCTCACACACATATGCTCTAATACTAAAAAGTGATGTAGAAAAAATGACTCCCTTATCACTAACAAACACCTATCCAATTTGGAAATTGCACAACTATGAATTCACAAAAAAAAATCAAACCAGAGAACAATACGAATAAGTAACTTCTTCGACCTTTGATTCCAATTTGTTGTTTTTAAAAAAAAAACTTCAATTACAAGGATGTATTGGTGTATGTTCACCATCATTCACAAAATTTATACATTCCTTCCTTTTAGTCCGATCTACTTTCCTCTAGATCACATGTGATGCTTGAAGATGTGTTGAATCTCCTTTGAATGATGTCAAGTTTCTACCTGCGCAACCCATGTTTCTTCATACAACACTCTTATTACCCCATACAAACTTCATTTGTTCTTACACTATGGTCAGTGTTGTCTTTTGTTGCTACCTTTCGTAATTCTGTTTACCCACTCCAAGGTTATTATACACAACTCTATGATTCTCCACACCTCCTAATAAAGTTCTTTGACTCCTTTATTCCATATGGAATCGATTATTTTCCATGCACAAATGTAAGGCTCAAAATATAAGTTTTACAAAGCCCCTTCACTCTGCATTGGTCCCTCTTCCTCCTGTGATGACTGTTCAATTTATTTCTTTTATCATGTGGCCTCACTTGGTCTCTTTGCAACCCCTTCTCTTAGTTATATCTATTGTTTAAAAAATTCAAAATGTTATGAATATGGCACAACTCCTTTGTGAATTTCCAATCACCTCTCCTTCCCACGTTCAACACCCACTCCCCTTGCAAGCCGATACCAAAACATATCCACTGTACTTTGTTAACTACCTACTCTCTAACTGTTTCTTGCCTATCAATGCATTTGATAACTAAATTTGCAATGAACTTTTGCCTTTGTCCCATGTGCCAATTTCTCTCTTTTTCCTCACATTGAAAATCTGCAATTGATAATTAGAAATGGTAACTATTTTCAACTAATTTCTTCTTGCATGTCTGTGATTATGTATAAGGTAAGATTTTTCATACTTTGCAATTTTAAATCTCTTCCCTAGTTGTGTATGTCCCCCCTTATTCACCTTGCAAGCCAAAAACTACACAACAAAATATACCACGTATAAATAAAACCAAAAACAATAAAAGCTCTTGCATCACTCTTCTCATCCAAGTGAAAAAATACCTAATCCATGATGTCGTACACTACAAATTCTTTAAATCACCTATTTGAAATTAAAATTTAGATTCCATTTGTGAAAGTTATGACTTGTCAACCATTCTAGAGAAATATCAACTTTAGGTTATGGAGGAGCTTACTTACTACACCTTTTCCCCTCGACTATAGGCTAAAGGTCCCATTGGCTTGGGAACTTCTAGCTACTAGTAAGGTATACCTTGTTAACTGTCACTATCAAGTACCCCTATCAATGGGTACCACAAATATCATGGGGGTAGGAGGGTCTACAAATCTCCACCCACTTTTTTTGATTTAAAAATCATTCTATATTTTTATTTTTATTTTAATCTACAATTTTTTTGATTATACAATTGTATGAATGAGAAGGGGAAAAAATTTCAATTGCGATATTTGGTGGCAAAAAAGGTCAAATTTTATGTCAATATTAATCTCTTAGGCCTCCCAAATCCAATGGTGAGGTCAATTTTGTCCCAAGTGATCATCTATGAAACTTACCCCACAAAAACGTCATGGTGAACACCCAAAAAAATCCCTTTTTACCAATTTATTTTTAAACCCCAAATTTGCAAAACTAATCACAAATATGCAAATACAAAAACCCAAAATTTGTATTCTCACAACTTATACAACACGTCTCATATCTTGAAATCTATGGAATCTCTTCAACATTTCAATAGCTTCAAGTTCGCATCAAATTTCCTCAAACAAGGGTTAAACAAAATTAGGGATCTCCCACATCTCTCAACCATAACCATGGCTCTAATACCACTTGCTAGGAAATTACCAAGTTGATAAAACCATTTCTTACATAACCCTATGAGAGAAAAGCATGCATAAAAGATTACAAAATAACCATAATGCAAAGACCAAAGATATACCATAAGATTACACAAGATATACCCTAAGAAAACCCTAAAGAGAGAAAAAATAATCTAAAAAAGTATCCACGCTCAATGTTTTATTTAGTAATGAAACATTAAAATGCACTTATAGAGTCTCCACAAATACTTTTGAAACATAAATGTTCTCCAATGCATCCTCCATGTGTTCAAGCATGCAACCACACATCCTAGATAATGCTTCACATATGCACTCTACAAGAAGCTCAATACAAATGACAACCAAGACAAAAATCCAACTAGACAACAAGCCAACCCCAACCATTAAACATGTTCTTGCTTTTATATAGTAAACCAAGTGGTGTAGATAATACCATGTGTCTCAAAACCATGAGTGTACGAAACCATTGACCCCAAAATTTCCTTGGTGGTACTAAGTTTTCCTACTATCAAATATTTTCCCACATGTAACCAACACATAAAATATCTAACCAATATTACATGCAACTTTAAAGTGGATCCAAATAAATATTTAACGTAGTTAAGAAGATCTCCTAAAGATGCACCACAAATAAATATTTATTTTATATAATTAAATTAATTATTTTCTTATGCAAAGTGCACAACACCCTTTTTCTAACACCCAAATGTATCTTCTAGGTGAGTGCACCCAAGTATGCCACTAGGATCAAGTGGCATCATGTTGTCTAAGGTACCTTAGTTGTAATCTTAAAACCTAGTACCCCATATTAGTTTTCTCAATTTGACCCAAGTAATAAATCCTTTTTTATAATGACCACCATAGATTAAATTCATTCCTCTAGTAATCCCAATAAATTTTGTGTCAAATAAATTGTTGTCACATGAAATTGCACCCTACTAAGCACGAAGCTTAGCATTCCAATGACACAATGGAAATGACCTCAAGGTGTGGGACCTTTGCGTGAATGAGGTCGAATCTCCAGAGAAGGTCGACTTCCTTTTTCAATCTTAGTGCAATGTGTTGATCTAACCTAGCACATAAAATCCTACCAGTAATAGCTCACAAGGAAAAGGGGATAATGAGAATGTGAAAATGAAAGGGAGGTGATACACCAAAATGGAAAGGTTGCTTCTTCCTAGCCAAGATTGTACAGTACATCATTGAAGAGGGGCAAGGGGATACTCACAACTCTCTGTTTGGTTGAATTTTAGAGGCATACACATAGGTTAGGGTTTGACAAGGAGGTGGAAGGAAAGAGGGTTTCACAACTAGTAACTATAAACAAATTTAACACAACATACACTCAGATATGCAAGGTAATAACTTAAACACAAATAAGCTGAGAAAAGGAAAGCTTGATTGATTTCATTGATGTGGAGGCAAAAATCCAATCTTTACAATGACAAAAATGCAAGAATGCAAGTATGCAAAAGAAAAACCCTAGAGGAGCTAGAGGAAGAACCCTAAAAATGAATACAAGTGTTGCCTTTATAGTTCAAGCATAATTGAGATGAATAATAATTAACCCTAACCCAACTATGGTTACAAATCTGATCAAATAAAACCTAAAATCTATTCAAGAAATACATGCCTAGATCAAGCACGGTCGTCATACATGTTGTTGTGAAAATAGCACCAAAAGGAGCCTAGAGAAAGTAAAACTAGCACACCATCCACCTTGCAGTGAAGATTTGTAGGAAAAATCCTTGAAGATCCTCCATGAAATCCACAATTTGGTAATGGAATGGTAAGAGAGGATGAGCAACATCAATGAATGGGCATGGAACCCACAAATCCACTAGGAGAAGTCACCAAAATGCATTAAATTCATCCTTGAACCCTAAAAATTGTGGCTAGTAGCTAGAGAGTTGGTGCACATTAATGGCGACGTGAAGAAAATTATGTCAATTCATGGATCATCGGGGCATTGGGCCCAAAAAACACCCTTTGCAAGCCTTGGAATTAAATGATGTTGAGCCCCGAAAAATATATCTTTGTCAGAATGTTGAAGGGACAAGCATCAAGGTCTCATTGACATCCATCTTCTCTCTGATGAGGTGATCTTATCAGAATGTCGAAGGGACAATGAATAGGTCTTGTCAATATTGCATTGTCTCTTCGATACAACCTTCAGATATCAATTGTTGGGTTGTCAGAGGTCAGGCCATCAAAAGTCAGGCATCAGGCCCGATGCTTACCACGTACTTGGAAGAAGGTGGATAAAACCTTGATGAAGGAAGAAAAGTTCAGGGATCGGAGAGGAGGATTACCTCTTACTGAAGAAAGGTAAGAGGTTCTGGAGAATTCTGACACTTAGTAAAATTGGAAACAAGGCATCAGTGGGAAGAAGAGATGGATGGAGAAGGGAAATAAAGAAAGCGACGTGCTTGAAGAAGAGAGAGATTTTAGAGGTCAGACCTTGGACCATTTGAGGTCGAAGGTCAGACCGTCGAAGGTTGGTTGGTGAAGGGAACAAAAGAAGGCAACGGGGAAGGTCGATGGCCAACCCCCGAAAGCTTGAAACTTAGTCAAATTTTGGTGAAAATGGAGAAAGGAGAGCAGAAGAAAGGTCTACGCATTGTGAAGTGAAATAGTAAGAGGGAAGAGGCAAGTGCAAAGGCCAAAGGCCGAAGGCTGAAAGGAAAAAAAAAGAAGAGGAGAGGAATTGGTAAAGGGTAAAGGGTAAGGCCGAATGCCGAAAAAATTAGAAGAAAAGGGGGAAGGAAGGGAGCAATGGAGAATGCAAGCAAGGTAGGTGAGTAAGGGACACTTTGAAAACCTAAAATTCTGGGACTTAGCCAAATTTGGAACACTTCAAGGGAAACACATGCAAGATGACCCATGGAAGATCACTCATATCGGATATCAGTGATGGGTCATCAAAGGGGGACATGAAATGACAACATTTTGGTGACTTCTACAGGATGATTACCTGCTAATGATGGGATCCAAAGGCCTTATCGGTCCATTGGGAATGGGGTCATGAGGGTAAAAATTCAATAGGTAGTCCTTCTCATAGAAAAATAAAACATGTGCAGCTGCACTTGGAGGAAAGCATGGAAACTAGGAACATACATTCCCCTAAGGAGAATGTAGGGTGCATAAAGCACTTCATGGAAAGAAAATATTTACAATATATACACAAACTAATAGAAAGAAAAGAATGGAAGCTTGCCTCTATCAAAGATGAACCTTTTGAAGGAGTTGATCTCCCTCAAACCATAGTTGCAGGCCTCACCCAGCTACAACCACTAAAAAATTGCTGCCAACATGCATGGGAATGCGCAAAATGCTTGCAAGGTGAAGGATTGCTTCATTTTAAATTTTTCCATTGCAAGGGAACCATGTGATGCAATTGTTAGACTCATCTAACACTGGTACCTCAGCTAAACATATAGCAGTAGGGATGAACTTTCTTGAAGATAATTCAACATCCACGAGAAAACCTTCTATAAGAGGAAGATAACTCTCCTCACAAAAGGATGGGCCAATACTATAATTGTTGACCTCTTCATTACATGAACTAAAACAAAAGGAGAATGTTTCCAACTCACGTGGTGATGTAAAATATCCCAAATCTTATTTTTGATCTACACAAGGAAATGCTTCTTCATGCACTTCAAATGAGAAACTTTGAAGCTCGAGCATACAAACAAATTGAGCAATGGGTGCATCACTCTCCAAAAAAATGTGTGGTTGCTCAATAACAACATAATAATTTGTATTGATGCACACTTCATCAACACAAAACTCAAAATTTTGAGACACTTCAAGTGAAGAACTAAATTCCTCAAATTGCCTCATGGTTTTAACTTCTTCTTGGCAACTAGCTGCAAAAAAATCAGACTCGTGGCATGTAATGATTGCCACATCCTCTGTTGTTCATTCTTATACTGCTGCCCACAAAGCTGCTCTTTTGGGGGTAAAATATTGGCAACCAAGCTTTAACAAAAAGCTTCTAAATCAGCCCAAAAGAGATCCTCCACCTCAGACTTGTAGAACTCAATAGATAGGGGAGTTTTATCCACCATATCAGGGAATAAACACACTTGTTGTTGCTACTCCAAAACCATGGAGTTATCTTCAACCATCAAGCCCAAACCAAGTTGTTTGAAGGCTTCAACTGATGTAGGTATACCTGATCTATCCTCATCTTCAACGAAATAAGGAAGGGCATCAAATGAGAGGACTGATTCCTCTATTGTATCAATTTTTTCTACATTTTTAATGCCTTGTAACACTATTTTATCTTCAATTTTTTCTTGCAACAGTCCAATACAATCATTTTTTTGAGCACATGAAGGTTCCACAACAACAACCTCTTCACTCCTAGCCTTAAACTTCTCAATAGGAGTAAAAGGTTGAGCCTCCTCAAGGATAGGTTCTTGAAATGAATGGAGGTTAGAAAAACTTAGGATCTCCAACATAGAAGATCCGCTTGATGACACAAGAGGTTGAATAGGAGTTTAAGGGGCTGATTAGGATTCTTGAAACTAATTTTTTTTTGCTTGCAAACTGCTTGCACAATCAGTTGTTCTGAAACAAAAGGAGGGCTAATAGAAGTTTCAAGAGGCTTGCTAGGTTTCTTGAAACACAAACTTATGCTTTCTTACCTCCTCCTTAGCAGGCTATTCTGGAAATGGTGGAGGTGCTTGCTTGAAACTAGGCACACAAGGGGATGCCTGAGTCTCAAAAAATTATGCTAGAGCATGGGAAAGTCTAATTTTTTCTTGCATAGCAATAACATCTCTTGTTGTACACTCTTCTTGTTGCCTTCTTTGAGCCTCCAACTGCTACTCATACCTCCATTGGGCGTCTAAATTTTGCTATTGTGAATAATGAGCTTGATGGAAAAACTCATCATGCTATGGGAAATAACCTTACTTCCCTTGATAGGCTTTATTTTCCCACTCTTCCTGCTGTAGGTCAAGCTCTTGTTTTCTACAAAGCTCCTCAAGCCATGTATTGAAATCAAGCAAAATTCTTGAAATCTCACTTGCACTTAAATTATCAAAATCTCGAGGTTGACTAGGAGAGAAACAAGGCTTATTTTTAAAATTATGAGTCTCTTGGGGCTACTGATATGAATGTGTAGGCATCCAAGAAGATTGAGCGGGGTGGGGTGGGTGGAATGCATTTTGAGAAGGTTGAGAACCCACAATAGTAGGGTTCTATGGAATGAAATGGGAGGTATAACCAGCCTGATATGGTTGATTGGGAGGTGCAAAGCTAGCATTATCATGGTATGGGGACGTGTACATGTGGTTTCCATTAAAATATGACATTTTAAGCATAGGAAACACCTTGAAATTACAAAATAAGAGTAAAGGACTGCCTAACCACAATTTTTGGGTACATACCAAAGAGTCACCCAATGAGTTTCAAAGTCGCCAGATGCTTGAAGAACACCTCCAATGGTTGAAATATTGAAGATGGCACCACTTCTTCAATGACATGAAATGGAACTAGGATACTTGAACCAACTAATTTTGAACGGAGTCACCATGGTGTTTGAATATATTCCTCAAAAGGAAAGATGCAATGAAGAAAACACAAAATTATTCAATGGAAAGGAGTCCCACCGGGTGTGCCAGAAACTATTGTCACATGAAATTGCACCCTGCTAAGCACGAAGCTCAACATTCCATTGACACAATGGAAACGAATTCAAGGTGTGGGACCTTTTCACAAATGAGGTCGAATCTTCAAAGAAGGTCAACTTCCTTTTTCAATCTCAATGCAATGTGTTGATCTAACCCAACACATGAAATCCTACCACTAACATCTCACAAGGAAAAGGGGAGAAGGAGAACATGAAAATAAAAGGGAGGTGATACACCAAAATAGAAAGGTTGCTTCTTCCTGGCCAAGATTGCACAATACACCATTGAAGAGGGCCAAGGGGATACTCACAACTCTCTATTTGGTTGAATTTCAGAGGTATACAAGCAAGTTAGGGTTTTGCAAGGCGTTGGAAGGAAAGAGGGTTTCACAACCATCAGCTGTAAAAAAAATTAACACAACATACATGCATGAAAAATATGAATAAACACTCAGATATGCAAGGTAATAACTTACTCAACACAAATGAGCTGAGAAAAGGAAAGCTTGATCGATTTCACTAATGTGGAGGCAAAAATCCAATCTTTACAATGACAAAGATACAAAATGCAAGCCTGAAAAAAAAAACCCCAGATGAGCCAAAGGAAGAAGAACCCTGAAAATGAATACAAGTGTTTCCTTTATAGTTTAGGAATAACTGAGATGAACAATAACTAACCCTAACCCAACTAGGGTTACAAATTTGATCAAAGAAACCCTAAGATCTATTTAAGAAATTTGTGCCCAGATCAAGCATGGTCACCATACTTGCTGTTGTGAAAATCATGCCAAAAGGAGCCTAGAGAAAATGAAACCAACATGCCATCCACCCTGCCATGAAGATTTGCAAGAAAAATCCATGAAGATCCCTCGTGAAATCCATGATTTGGGAAAGGGAATGCTCAAAGAGGACGAGCAACGGCAATGAATGGGCATGGCACCCACAAATCCACTAGGAGAAGTCACCAAAATAATTAAAGTCATCCTTGAACCCTAAAAATCATGCTTGGTAGCTAGAGAGTTGGTACACATTAATGGCGATGTGAAGAAAATTGCGCCAATTCATGGATCATTGGGGCATTAGGCCCCAAAAAACACCCTCTACAAGCCTTGGAATTAAATGGTGTTGAGCCCCAAAAATAATGTCTTTGTCAAAATGTTGAAGGGACAAGCATCAAGGTCTCACTGACATCCATCTTCTCTCTAATGAGGTGACCTTACCGGAATTTCGAAGGGACAAAAGAACATATCCCACTGATATTGCATTGTCTCTTTGATACAGCGTTTAGAGATCGGGCGTCGGGCCGTTGGAGGTTGGGCGTCGAGCCTGACGCTTACCATGTACTTGGAAGAAGGTGGAAGAAACCGCAATGGAGGAAGAAAAGGTTGGGGGTTGGAGAGGAGGGTTACCTCTTATCGAAGAAAGTAAGAGGTAACAGAGAAGGCTGAAGGCCAACCTCTGAAATTCAAACACTTAGTCAAATTGGAAACAAGGCATCAGTGGGAAGAAGAGATGGAAGGAGAAGGGCGATAAAGAAAGCGACAAGCTCAAAGAAGAGATATTTTGGAGGTTGGACCTTAGACCGTCGTTGAAGGTCAGAGGTTGGACCGTCGAAGGTCAGTTGGTGAAGGGAGTGGAAGAAGGTAAAGAGGAAGGCTGATGGCCAACCCCTGAAAGCTTGACACTAGTCAAATTTTGGTGAAAATGGAGAAAAAGAGATCGTAAGAAAGGTCTATGTGTTGCAAAGTGAAATGGTAAGAGGGAAGAGGCAAGTGTGAAGGCCGAAGGCTGAAAGGTGAAAATTGAAGAGGAGAGGAATCGATAAAGGGTAAAGGGTAAGGCTAAAAGCCGAAAAACTTAGAAGAAAAGGGGGAAGCAAGTGAGACGGAGAAAGAAAGCAAGGTAAGTGAGTAAGAGACATTCCAAAAAATTGAAATTCTGGGACTTAGCCAAGTTTGGAACACTTCAAGGGAAGCACATGCAAGATGACCCATGGAAGATCACTCATATCAGATATCAGTGTTGGGTCACAAAGGGGGGCATGAAATGACAACATAAACCTTGACCCCCAATATTAAATGTATTTATAATGCTACTCACAACAACCACCTAATAAAAATAAATCACTCCCCAAAGTGTAGCACTCATATAGTCCACAACTTTATAAATATCAAATATTCCTATGTGCAAGATGTACAATTTTTCCAATGTATTATGTGCATAGATGTAAGATCCATATGCACTTATCTTGTGTCTTGCTATTGGTTTTCTTATTTATATTGATAAAATAATTATTGATGATATTTTATATTGCCATTAAGATTTCCAACTATGTATTATGGGATGCATATGTTGTGGTTTTATATGTTTGAACTCTAGTAGTGTTTCAACTTTATATGTGATCATGATTATGTTATCTAGTTCAATATCATAGATTATTTATTTCATATCATGTTATTTGGATCATATTTATTGTCTATAATTTTTAATTAGATGTAGTTACTGATATTATATGGATTATATCACATTAAATGTTTTATATGGTGCTTCAACTATCCAAGTTGTGTTGTGAAAACACACTTAATATTTTAATTGAGTGTGTAGGCATAGGTTTCCCTAATGGTGGTTGATCTAGAAATAATAAACTTAGGTAAATATATGATTTTGAATTCCCCATCTCACTCAAATCAAGTTACAATGCATGGCTTGCGTTATCCTACAAATCTTAATTTGAATTGATGTCAATTCTAGATTTGAAGTATTGTGATAACTTGTAAAAGTGAATGAATGTTTTATGTTGACTGTATAGCTCTTCTTATGTTTGTGTTCGATCATTTTCATGTAATTTCTTGTGAATGACTATTATGCTAGAATAGGAACAAGCTTTATCATTTTAATGATTTAATAGGAGATATATGCAATTTAAATATTATTAATAATTAAAGGAATACCTATTTTTGAAAAAGAAGAGAGTAATTTAAAATAAAAATATCTCTCCATTTTGCTTTATATATGTCAAATATGTAAAATATCTAATTTGGTATATTATCTTGTTTTGAATATGAAACTCGATAATAAACCTTTTTGAAAAAGGGTTTTGAGCAAAGGGGGTGTGAGTGATTCTATAAACTAACCTTTTTTTCTCATAAAATAAAACTCTCTCTTGTTCCCTCTTTGGTGAAAGCTTTTGATTTTTTAAATTTGTTTGGATTTCATGGTTTTTTGAAGTTTGGATTGAAGCGTTGGATAAAGGATTACAAAATGTTTGTAGACATTGCTATTTAAAGAGACAAACTTCATTTATTGTGAGTGCAAGATTTAAGGTATTCCTTTCTTTAAATTATGCAATTGTTTGATCTGGTTTCCATGCTTTGGGCTTTCCCACACTAGATGGTTGGATGTGATTTCCTTAGAATATGAATTATTTTGTATTTGTATTGTTATATTTTTGTGTAGTTTTTATTTTTAAAATTTTCATTGTATGTCAAAATTATGGCAAAATTTTCCTAGAATTGAAATGTGATCCGATAAGTGTATTCTCTATGTGCTTATACTCAAAGGGATATTGTTGAAATTTAAAAAAAAAACAAGTTAAAAATTTTGAAGTATTTTTGAAGTTCATAAATGGTAGAAAAAGAGTTTTTAGAAGTTTGTCAAAATGACTTGAGAATGATTTTCGTGAATTTAGATCATGCAAAGCCTTTGTATTTTGTGGAGAAAGAGTTTCCCCATAGAAACAAGATTGGCTATCTTGTGGAAATTTGTATGTCTTGATTTAACCTTATTTTCCATACTAAGGACACATTGTGTTTTTTAATCCTTGTGTTTTAGGAGTTAAGAGTCTAGAATAGGATGGAGCAGACTCTCATAGCCCATTTTCTTGAAATAAAAGTATGAGGATGTTTCCACCAAGAAGGTAAACTATAACAACTAAAATTAAATGGGTCGGAACATGAATTAAGTCTAATCTACAAGTTTGGTCTTGTATTCCATCATGGATATGTTGAGTGATTGTGGAGGATGTTAATTTGACCCTTAGAGATTGATATAAATTCCATTGAAAATTTCCCATAGTAGATGGAGGAATGCTTCTCAACTCCATAATGTTTTGAAACCATTATCTTGAAACTCAATTATTTGTAGTCTATAATTCTCTTTCCTTCCTTCTTATGCATAAGATCATTTATTTATGATCAATATTAATGAATCTACATGTGTATGCATTTGATAGATATGTGAATTCCCAATCAAATATATTTGATGAGTGTTGTGACTCTCAATTACATGTAGTGATTGATATATGCTTAGATTATATATGAGTTGGTGTTGTGTTATACTCACCTTATTTTGTATGTGTGTTGTATGACTACCCAATTGATTATTTTCTAGTACAAAGGAGTGATCCCTAGGGTCCCACATGGTTGGGTAGTGTTGATAACCATTTGGGCTAGTTATTTCCTTGGATTTTTTAGAGAACATGCATGGTTCTCTTGATACATGTGTTATTGCAAAACTTCCTTGTACTATTATAATTTATGAAACCATTGGGCATCATTGTAATACAAGGTATATATATGTGAAGGACTATTTGTGAGTTAGTCTATATAATATATCCATATTTGGTATGTGAGCCCCATATTGTAATTATATTTTAAGCTAATTTGCATTGTGATTTGAAATAAAATTTCATGATATATTGTCTTAGAAGTAGGATGTGAAGTTGCTTTAGAAGTTGAAATAAAATCAATTTCTATTTTGTGCTTCTTGTATTAATTATATGAGTAAATATAATCAATGATAATGTTTTATACATTTGACCTATTGAATTTGAGTCTTGCAGTGCTCTTACATGGTCTAATCACATTGGAGCTATAATTTCAATGCTTATGAATGGTTTAATGTTTTATGATACAAATATAACTATGGAATTCATGAATGTTAATATGATTAATCAATCCTTGGGGAAATGAGAAATGGTAGGTTCAAACCATTTTAAAACAACACTTGGATCAAGGTAGAGACACCTATTTGTGTTAGTTTTATTTAGGCTTGTCATGGCCTAGCCCTTCACTTGTCTTGGGTCTTGTGACCTTTTTTATTTCCTTGTGAGGTTGAAACATCATAGTGTTGAGGTTCATTATGCTATTATTATTTTAGAGGATCCTTTGGTTAGCCTTAGTGTCAAAATTTAGAGCCTTTAGGAACCCCATAATGCAACTTTTGGCATGTACATAGTCTATAATCACAAGTCTTGAGAGAGGCACATTGTTTTGGATAGAGGGAAAATCCTTAGATAAATAGGGAATTTTTTTATTATTAGTAGGATCATTTGGGCCCAAAGGGGGAAATTTGTACTAGTACTAGTGGCAAATACTTAGCATTGGGAACTTCCTAAACATTTTCAAAATGAAAGTTGCTCCCTAGTGTTTGTCTTGTCTACCTATCATCTTGGTTTGGATATATATGAGGTTTCTCTTAATTAATTCAATATTTTATGTTGATGCTTATTCCCGCATACAAAAATAATGAGTCAACAATTCAACTAGGTCATGGATCTCCTAATTGTTCCACCTTGTAGGTGAGTGAAATTTGAGTTTGGATATTGTTTTCAATTCCCTATGGATGTTGGTTGTGTCTTGATTGGGTTGAGAAATAAGACAATGCACCACTCTCATTCTAATCCAAGTGAGAGGATTAGACTATGGTTAAATAGTGATAAAAATTGGTAAAGGCAACTCTATCCTCTGATATCCTCATTGTGATAAAGTTATCACATAAGAAGGTTAACAATTTTGTCTACATCATCATTCTTGGTGGATTGAAGTTGCATGATTTGAGTATCATTTTATTAATCTAAATGACATTCTAGTGTATTATTATGCATTATAACAAGTTGGTGTCATATTTGTATCATGATAAATTTGTTCATTCATATATTACTATTAATGTCTTGGGTGAAAGCTTGGAGCATTACAAGAGAATAAAGGGATGCACACAAATCAATGAGAAAAAATAGAATAGAAAGTGAGAGAATGATAAATTGAGTATAGAGAAATGAAGTATAAGCATGAAAAATTAAGTATAATCAACACGCCATATATTATTATGTGTATGCATATCATGTGTAGCAATGAAACATGTAAGACATTGATCATTAAGTCATTGTAGACTATCCTCAAATAAAAGTAAAAATTGTAAAAAGTTTTGCATGCTATTTTTCTTCTTTATATTTGTCCAAGTCCTATGTTTGTTTATGTCAAGCAATATTATACGTAGGGGGACATTACAATAAGAATGTGTGTGAAAATTGTTCAAAGATACATCATAGGAGATAAAAAATGATTTGAAGGAAGTTGTCATAGACATCCAAAAGTGGTGTATTACGATGATGCATAAATAATTCCACGGGATCTAAAGGGGCCACTATAAGATGGAATATGAAAATCATGAGAGAAACATGTGCTCTATGGTCAAGAGTAAAGTAATTTATGAAAGCACGTGATAAATCATACAATTATGTATAATTTTTATGACATGAATCAAACCACTATTTTACTCTACCAATCAACATATCTCTATATCCATTCATTGATGTACCATCATCATGTATATACTCATAATATATAGATATAAAACATCTAACATGTAATATTTTATTTCTATTTCCACTTAATGCCTCTATTATAAATTCTCTAAAAGTATGAGCATTAGAAGTATCATAAGAAAAATCAAAGGGATCATTAACCACATCATGGGAAGCAGAGAATAGATAATGGTCATCACTAAACTCTTCAATAAAAATTTCATCAATATATCATGATCCAAAGGTATAGAAGAAAAAATATCTTGAGTTATATGGGGGATAGGAACCTTGAGTGAAGATGGACATAAACAAGGATTATCAACATCACATGTAAGTGAAGATTAAACACACATATTAATACATCTACGCTCCTCGTAAGATGAAACATAAAATGTACATAAACATGGGTTGATGGAAATTTAAAGGGGTGTAGGAGGAAATATTGTCAAAGCATAACAATATTTGAGCAACTAATGGAGTTGAAAAAGTACCATACAAAGAAATATCCATGTATATATCATATGAATAGAAGGATATATTAAAATATAATGAGATAAGAAGTACATGTGGCTAGAGGGGTGGAAAAGACAATTGTAATGAAAATATAGCAATGATCTAGTACACAGGGATGGATCCAAATCTAAGCTCAATAAAAATCAGGTTTGAGATAGAATATGAAAGAAATGAAAAATATTAGATTTAAAATAAAGTGGAAGGATAAAACCCTAAGGGTTGTAGGAAATATTAGGTTCACCAATTTATATAGAGAGTAAAGCACTCGTCCATATACAATATCATACTAATAATAGATAAATTGATTGACCATATCAAAATTAACCTAGATAAATGAGTTGAGTTTAAATGTGTACCTTGTAAGAGTTGGTATAGAATACTCTACACCATGCAAGATTTGGCTGAATATTGTAGCCACCAAAAATCTAAGAACTTCTATGAAAGCATAAGAGAGATCAACTATGAAAGAATAATTATATTATATCAAAGGATGCAAATGATAGATTAATTATAATTAGATTTATTGAATGAATTACAAAGGGAATCTTGGTTATATAGGCCAAGGTGAACATAGGATTGCATAAGATTATGACATGTGTTTTAATCTTATGACTTGAGACATAAAATGATAACTATCCAATGTGTAACCTAAGTAAAATTAGGTAACATGTGTGATTAGGACCTAGGTGATGAATTAGCTAGGTAAAACACCCCTTTCACACAAACACCACCCCTTAAGTGCAACTTAGGGAGAAGTAAAAAAATGAAAATGATGAAAAGATGAAGACGGGTGTCAACTATTAGGCCATATTAGTTACCCAAGTAAAAATTTAATCTATCACAAATGGATAAAAGGAGAAAACTTGGTGGGGAAAAACTCCCCAAAGAGATAAAAAAGAAAAATGCACTCAAAGAAGAATGAGAAGGAAAAAAACTCATGTGAGGAAAAATTACCCCCATAAGAGAGAAGAAGAAGATATAATATGCAACCCCCCTCAAAGTAGAGTCTCATGTAATAATAGTAGATGCCTAATAATGAATGTTGAAGATGATCTAATCATGTTAAACAATATTCATCCCCCAATAATGTATGTAGAATATTTTCCCATTCTTGAAATGAATATGAGGGAAGAAAGATGATGTGTGATGTCTCTAAATTTTGCTCAAGTGTCCCCATGTTGATGCCAAAAGCTATCACAATCAAATCACGTGTTCCAAGGCACACTACAAAAAATTACAATCCATAATCTCTTGGAAACATATGTAGAACATAATACAAAGATAAATATGACTCCTCTAATTGTTGATCAAAGGTCTCCACACCAATGCCAAATTTTGAAAAACGATGAGAAAGAGAAGGAACAAGAGGGTGAAAATGCTCCCCCATAACATATAAATAATATGATGCAACTCCATATGAAGTCACATAAAAGAGGAGATAAACATCCTCAATAGTGTCCTCCAAGTCTGTAAGATAGGACTCACAAAACAAACCTAAAATGTTTATCAAGTACTTATCCCAAGTAGTTGTATTTGGAGGATAATGTGTGTCTTGCTACACTGAATCACAAGTAGCCATGACTATAGCAACACAAGCATCATCAAAAGTTGTTAGAGTAATCATGCATTAGTTAATAATTAATTAATATTTGTGGTGGAAAATGTTAGTATCAAAATGATATGACAAAAACACACCAATGCAACATTAAACTAAAGAAAGCTAAATAGAATGAAATCAAAGAAATCAAACATAGCTTCTTCAGAATCGTTCCATTGTCCTCTATCTCCAATGATTTGCTTGAAGCTGCTGCTCTCAGATTGTGTAAGCAAAGCTTCTCAGAATGGCAACCTGCAGAACGAGTATGCAAAGGGAGAGTACTTCTCTATCTTATATGCTGGTCGAGTGAAATGTTGATTTGTGGATATGCACAGGGGTTGTGGATTATGAATGCTATTAAAGCTATGATATGAGCATGATAGGCCATGATATGGAATGTTGATATTCTAAGCTATGCTATGCTATGATTCTAGAGGCTATGGATGTTGGAAGGCTGATTGACTATAGTTTTCCCGTACAAAAGCTTTTTTTTTTAAAGACCCGACAGTCCTTTTTATAGATTTTTACAGGCAAGAGCCTGGCTAGCAAAGATCAATGGCTATGAGATTGTCTAGTAATTTTGAATGGTGAGAGATGGAGAGGTTGAGAGGAAAATGGAAGATGTTGGGAGGTTGGAGAGAAGAATGGAGGTTTGTCTTCAACCCACGGGAACAACTTTGCTCAGAAACAGAGAAATTTATTGATTTTCTGTTTTGAAGTTATTTCATGGTTGTTGTAGATAATCCAAATTAAATAAATAAATAAATTTAATTTTATGTGTTATGTAGGTTGAGGATTTGAATTTTTGAAATATTTGATGTGAATAGACATTAGAAGTTTTAATTAAATATTTGGAATATTTAATTGCGAATAGAATTTGGAAGAATTAATTAAATATTTAGAATATTTAATTGTGAATGAAATTTAGAAGATTTTTAGAAGAGAAGAATATTTAATCTTTATTTGAATAAAATATTCAAGCCAAGATTATATGATAATTAATATAAATAAATCATAATGTTTATTTAATTAATTAAGAAATGGATAAGAAAATTGATTAAATAAACTTATTTATTTAATCAAAATGAAAGAATGAACAATATAAATAAATTATTTAGATTTATTTATCGCAGATTAATTCAGATATTTAATTAAATATTAAAAATATTTAATTAATTACTAGACTATTAATGATGTGACCATTTTAGGTGTATACATTTTGCCCTCTTTGAAGTGATGTGTTTTACGCATTGCTTCAAAGAATTTTGAAATTTTCCCAAGATGCTAATTGTCAAATGTTGATAGGTATATGCCCCCTCGGATGATGAATCGATAAGATTTTGATTTTTGTGAATTTTTTTTTGAATTTTTAAATTTGTTGGAATTTTTCGATTTTTATGATTTTTAAGACGTCGATTCATCATTCGAAAATTATGATGTGAATAAATTTACATGGAAAGACATGAGATGAAAAAAATGATGACCTAAATTGCCCTTGCTATGATAAAATGTGATAAAATGTCCCAATTTTACCTTTAAATAGGTTAAAAATGTCATTTTCCCATTTTAACCTTGTAAAAATTGAAATTTTTGAGCTCTGGAGTGAGAAAGATGGCACTTCCTACCCACCAGCACCGTTTGGAGCGCATCCAATGACATCAGCGGCTGGCACACTATGGACTTGCAGTATGTACCCTGTTAAACTTTTGTTATTTGAAAATTTTCCATTTAGGGCACGTTTTCCAACCTTTTTGTATCTTCATGCATTCTTTTAGTGCATTTTGTAGCGCCCTTCATTCTGTAGCACCCTTTAAAGTTTTTGTAGCGCCCATTAAGTTTTTTTGTAGCGCCCTTTATTTCTCAGCGCCCATGATGATTTTGACAGTGCCCATTACCAATTTGACAATGCATGACCTTGTATTGATTATTTGCGTATTGTGTTTGTCCTGATTTGATGATGTTTTGTGTGATTAATTTATTCCCAAGGTTGTTGGAAAATAAATAATAGCTGATAAATTTGTTTTTAAAGTTGTTAAAAACAAATATTTTTTGATAGGTTTGCTTCTAAGGTTGTTAAAAACAAACAGGATTTTGATAAATTTGTTTTCATGAAAATGAAAACAAAATAAAATTGGTTGATAAGTTTACTTCTAAAGTTGTTAAAAACAAACAGGATTTTGATAAAAAAAAATTCAGATTTGATTGAAAAACAAATAGTTTGTTGATAAGTTTGCTTCTAAAGTTGTTAAAAACAAACATGATTTTGATAAATTTGATATTCAGATTTGATTGATTTGTCATGATGATTTGATATTGATGTTGCGTTGACTTGATGATTCTTCCTATTCAACAAGAGAGATTAAGCGTCTTGCAGTTACGGGAAAAATTCCCGAAGACATGGAGATTGATTCCACAGCTTGTACAGGCGGATAGAGATGTGATCAAGGCATGCAGACTGACCTCATTACTTGACATGCCTGAGGTGCGTCTCAACAAAGCCTTATTGACAACACTTGTAGAGAGGTGGCATAGCGACACGAACACCTTTCATTTGTCGATAGGAGAGATTACCATGACTCTTGAGGATGTGTATCGCATCCTGAAGATTCCAGTGATGGGTGAGATAGTGAGATTTGACGGTCGGGAGGCAGGAGGTACTGATGCTTTGAGGTGGATATTCAGAGATGATCATATTGCAGGATATTATATCTCATGGGTGGAGATGACGGATTTGTATGCACCCTTAACCTCTGTACTTGCAGGCTTCATTAGAGGTGTTTTGTGCCCCGACCATAGGTCGAAGGGTTTTGCAGTCAGGTGGGGTCATGTACTTGAGAGTATGGTGATGCAGGGTACACGATATGCTTGGGGATCGTGCATGCTTGCACATTTATATGATGAGCTACACCATGTTGTGTACGGTTGAGGTCGGAGTTTAGCTGTTGGTTGTTCGCTTTTACAGATATGGCCATGGGAGCATTTTGCCGTTATGCAACCATTGACTCGTGGACGACGGCCTGTCGGTCAGCCATACAGATCTAGATATACCGATGTCATTGCTTAGCCAAGGCTGGGAAAACTGGATCATTGGCAGCGTCTTATAGATGATCTTGATATAGTATGCTAGCAGCCCTATGTAGATTGTGAGGCATGGCCAGAGGATGTTAGGGAGATGCCTTATGTCTTTACCTCCAGATATCTGATTGGTCGTACTCCTGGGATTATTGAGAGGTTTCTTCTTGGTCGGGTGTGGCGACAATATGGTCGGCCTCAGGGTATGCCACAGGGTTCTTCTATTTATGCATGTCGATAGCAGGAGGTTACAGTGTGGGGTCCGCGGATTGCATATGATGCAGCAGTGGCAGAGTTCACCAGTTTGGGAGTACATATGTGGGACTATAGACCTAATATTCTTGACAGGGGAATGACTCCAGAGTATGGTCAGTATGTGTTGGAACATCCTGTGCCACGATTATTTGATCCTGATGAGCCTGCCGCTCCAGTTGTGAAGCAGAGACCACATATAGGGGGACATAGGCGACAACGAGAGGCTGCTTCAAAAGGTGATGACTCTGAGGAGGATGATGATGATGAGTCAGATGGGGATGGAGATAGTAGTGATGAGGAGAGTGGAGGTGATAGTGGTGGAGGAGGTGGCAGAGGTGGACTGTGGATTAGACATTCAACTCCATCATCTTCAGTAGATCCAGTGGTGCTGAGTCAGATAGCTACCTTGCAGAGCTTACAGGGTCAGTTAGCACAGGCACAGGCCTTGGTTACTTAGCTACAGGGACAGTTGACGACAGTGACAGTCGATAGAGATACAACCAGACGATAGGGTGAGCAGGCCATGGCCCTAGTTGACAGTTTGCAAAGAGCAGCAACAAGTACCTCGATTAGTGACATGATGAGAGAGGTGAGCAGGGCCACCCAGGAGGCAAAGTTCTATAGGACCAGGTATCATGATGCAGTGCCACCCGAGCAGAGAATGAGTTATACACAATCTCGGTCTACACATAGTTGCTCTCGGGCTACTAGCAGGGGTGTATCTCAGCCATTACCTCCAGGAGGGTCATCAAGAGCAGGTGGAGTAGGTCCATCAGGTATAGGTGGGGCAGATCCTAGACCAACAGCATCAGAGGATAGCACTTCATAGTGATTTTTGCATGACATCTTATATGTCCTATTGATACTCTGTTGAGACATTTGTATACACACTGATATGATCCCATTTTTTATGAAGTTATGTCATGCATAGTTGACATCTTTTGTACATTTGAAATTCATTTGTGAGATATATGATATGTAGCGATTGATTCCTTATGTGATGAATGTGTCTATTTTCTATATGCATGATGTTTTATGTGATGGTTTCACAATATTATGCTCAATGATGTATATGTATGCATGATTTGTAGATATGAAAATGAAAGTGCAATGTTATGATATGATTGCAATCTATTGATGAATGATTTTTATGAATATGAATGTGAAATGATGGATGGTACAATTTATGAATGCCCATGAATTTTTTTTTTGATTATGATATATGCTTTGTTTTTTTTTATGATTTTCTGATGCAAATATGTATGAAAATGGTCTATGATGATGTTTTTGTGAATGTCAAAATGTACTCAGTTATTTATTGGAAAGATATGAAACTTTGATACTTTGCTAGCTTTTGGAAAAAATCTATAAATGCAAAATGTAGATTCTAAAATGAATGTAATCTATACTAACCATGCAGGGTATTTGTACAATATTACCATTCTGAGAGCTTATTTGTGCTTTTTGTGTCATCATAGAGCATTGAAATGTTGAAAGTTAATACAAGCATCAAAGGGTATGTTAGCACCAGTGATGACCTAAGTATTGCTTTCATGATTTTTGATATAGCAAGTTAATACAAGCAGCTAGGTATAATTGAACCGAGATGACCTGAGTATCACTTGCATAAACAGACAAGAGTTAACCTGTTTCCCATGCAAATTATGAAATGTCATCAATGATACTTAGTAGAGCATGTCTCGCAACCAATTTGCATAGTACTAATGATTTCCTTGCAAACAACAGACAAAGAAAAATCATACTACTTCCTTGATTTTCTAGTTCAATACATCATCAAATTGCTCCAGAGATATGATAGAAAATCAATCAACAATTCAAATTTTGCCTAAAGTATTTCAAACATTATTCAGATTAAGATCATCCAACTTGGTTATCAACATTGATGTTTTTGTTTTGATTAACGTTGTTTTGATTTCATTGGCATTGAGTGATTGTTTTGGTGTTGTGGTTGATTTGATGCATCAATGTATGTTGTGCTTTATCAAACCATCATTTGTCCGTTTGTGATATTCTAAAAGCTCGTTGCCCCTCTCTTGTTTAGTCTGTGTTTCTGCCCCCAGTGTAAACACAACCTAAATATGATGGATATGTACAAATTTCATCAAGCCATGATGAAACACAAGAATTCCCGTTGCATGATATGGATATGATAGATATGTACAGATGATAGATATGGATAGATGATGCTGTAAAGTGAATGCAAGACATAAGTTAATAGATAGAGGAGCCCATTTTGATCACAAGTAGCGCCTGTTTGCCAGGTTTTCACCAGTTATTTTTATTGCACTTTTTTAGATCATGTGAATTTTTATTTTTTATTTTTTTTGCTTTTCTGATTTTTATGTATTTTTTTCAGGACTTTTTCTGATTTTTTTAATATTTTTTTTAGGACTTTTTCTGATTTTTATGTATTTTTTCAGGACTTTTTCATTTTTGATGATTCAGACATAGAACTTCTTCAAATGAATGCTATTGATCGATTCTTCAAATAGGTCCCCTTCTGACGTAGATAACTGATACCCTCCAGAACCATATGCTGCAATGATGACAAATGGACCAAGCCAATTTGGTTCAAATTTTCCTTTCTTTTCTCTGTCTTGCTGATTGCGTGGATTTTCTTTCAAGACTAAGTCACCTACTTGAAATGTCTATGGTTTAACTGTGTGATTGTGGCTACAAGACATAGCTTGTTGATAACCCTTAAAATGATCAACTACACGTTGACGTCTTTCATCTAACAATTCCAACGCTTGCAGATGAGATACTCGATAGTCTTCATCATTTATCAATCCTTTCAGTGAGACCCTAAGAGAAGGTATTTCAACCTCTAATTGTAAGATCGCTTATGCTCCATATACCAAGGCATATGGTGTAGCTCCTGTTGGTGTGCGAATGCTGGTTCTGTATGCCCACAAAGCTGGATTTAACTAGACATGCCAATCACGACCAACATCATTTACCGTCTTCTTCAAAATCTTCAAAATTGTTTTGTTTGAAGCTTATGCTTGACCATTTCCTTATGGATAGTAAGGTGTAGAGAACCTGTGTTGGATGTGAAATCTTTAACAAAGTTCGTCAACATCCTGATCCTTGAAAGGCATCCCATTATTAGTGATGATAGAATTAGGAATTCCATATCGACGTATGATGTAATTCAGGATAAATGAAGAGATTTGTTTACCGGTCACGGTCATCAAAGGAACAACTTCGATCCATTTTGTAAAATACTCTATAGCTGTGATGATGAATTTATGCCCATTTGATGATGAAGGATGAATTTTGCCAACAAGATCTAGTCCCCACTGAGAAAAAGGCCATCTCAGAGTGAAAGGCTGCAATTCCTGTGCAGGTGCATGAATAAGATTCCCATGGATCTGGCATTTAGAACACTTCTTGACAAAATTAAAAGATTCTCTCTCCATGGTAGGCCAATAGTATCCCATTCTAACAAGTTTCTTGGCTAAGGTTAAACCGCTTGAATGAGTTTCACAAATACCACCATGAACCTCTTGTAAGGCTTGTTCATATTTGTCATGTTCAGGACATCGAAGGAGCGTACCATCAAGACCACGTTGGTAAAGGATATCAGCAATCAAGGTATAACGGGATGATTGGCGTATGAAATTCCTTTTTTGGTTTTGGGAGAAGTCTGGAGATAAGATGTTATTTTTTAGATAGGTATAAATCTTGCCATATAAAGGTGAATCAGAACCAGTTAAATGGCATATGAATTGGGTGTCAGGATTATCCTAGGCAGGAGAAAACAATTGTTCCACCAAGAATTCGTACCGTTTTTGATTTTCTGATAATTATAACAAGGAAGCAATTGTAGCCATTGCATCTAAAGCTTTATTATCAATCCTTGGGATTTGTGAAAACTTGATTGCCACAAAATACTTTTTAAAATCATCCACCATGTTCTTGTAAGGTAGCATCTTATCATCTTTAGTATGATAATCATCATTGATTTGATTAATGACAAGTTGTGAATCACCGTAGACTTGCAACTTTGTAATCTACCATTCCAATGCTATCTTCATTCCTGTGAGCAATGCTTCATATTCAACTATGTTATTTGTGCAGGGAAACATCAACCGATATGATTTTGGGATAGTATGTCCTTCAGGTGTAACAAAAAGAATCCCTGCCCTCGAGCCATGTTGCGTGTAAGATCCATAAAAGTACAATGTCCATGATTTCTTAATTGTTGCTGTGAAGATATCTACATCAGGAAATTCAATGTGCATTGGGTTTTCTTCTTGTAAAGGTGCTTCAGCCAACTGATCTGCTATGACCTGTCCTTTTATAGCTCTTAGATCTACATAGTGAATGTCAAACTCCCTTAAGATCATTACCCATTTTGCAAGTCTTCCTGTTAAGGTAGCTTTGCTTAAGAGGTATTTTAATGGATCAATTTTGGTTATCAGCTTAACTGTATGAGCCAACATATAGTGGCACAACTTTTGAGAAGCAAACACTACTGCTAGGCAAGCTTTTTCAATGAAAGTGTAGTTTAGTTCATGACTTGTTAAAGTTTTGTTGATATAGTATATGGCCCTTTCTTTGCCTGTAGAATCCTCCTATGCTAGTAACGCCCCAAAAGATACTTCTGTTGCTAAAATATAGAGTATGAGGGGATTTCCTAGAACTGGTGGAATTAGAACTGGTGTATTCATGAGATATTGCTTGATCTGATTAAATGTTGCTTCACACTTTTCCTCCCATTTGAATGGGACATTTTTATGCAATAGATGTGTAAATGGTAAGCTTTTGTCTGCCAGTTGAGCTATAAACCTCTTGATGGATTGTAGTCGTCCTTGTAGTGATCGAAGCTGACTGATATTTCATGGTGGCGGCATGTCCATTATAGCTTGTACTTTTCCTGGATCAACCTCTATGCCCTTTTCTGAAACAATGTATCCTAGGAGTTTTCCATATTTAACATTGAATACACATTTCTTTGGATTGAGTCGAACATTGAACTTTTCCATTCTGATAAAAATCTTTGACAAGATCTCAAGATGTCCTTCTCTTGTGTTAGATTTGGTCAATAAGTCATCCACATAGTCTTCCATGATGGTGTGCATCATGTCGTGGAAAATGGTGGTCATTTCTCTTTGATAAGTTGCTCCTGCATTTTTAAGCCCAAATGGCATGACATTCCAACAATAGGTACCCCAAGGGCACATGAACGTTGTTTTATCTTGATCCTCTGGTGTAATCTTTATCTGGTTATATCCTAAAAATCCATCCATTAATGAATACATTGCATGGCCAACAGTTAAATCAACAATCATATCTATGTTTGGCAAAGGGAAGTCATCTTTGGGACATGCTTTGTTCAAATCCCTGAAATCTGTACAAATTCTAATCCTTCCATCCAGCTTTGAAACAGGTACGATATTGGAGATCCATTCTCCATAGTCAATAGACCGAATGAATCCAACATCTAAAAGCTTCTTTAACTCTTCTTTAACCAATAATGCAACATGTGGATGCATTTTTCTGAGTTTTTGCTTCACATGTTTTTCCCCTGTGTTTATAGATAGATTATGCATTATCAGATTAGGATCTATCCCTGGCATATCGGCATATGACCAAGCGAAGTTGATTTGATTCTCCTTCAAGAACTCTGTGAATTTCAGTACTTCTACTATTAATGATGCTACAAGTTGCAAGATTTTTGGCTTCTCTATTGTACCTATGTTGATTGATTCTGTTGGCTCAATCAAAACAGAAGATCTTTCTTGATAATGTTTTGGAAGAGTATCAAGTTTCTCATCCTTCAATGCCTCAAAAAGGTTTTCACCATCGGATTCACTCTTTATTTTTCTCTTGTTGTGATCTACCACTGCCATTTTTTAGTTTTCACCGATAGATCCATCTTCTATTTCATTTATTTTGTAGTTAAGATAATTGACACCCTCCCTATTAAAATCTTGAGTATGAGATTCTTCGATGGAACACTTATTTTCTTGATTAGATGAACAAAGGAAATTTACAATATCCTCATCATCATGAAATGTAGGGATATGGATAGGTGCATCATTGTCCCAATCAATAAGTTCTGAATAGACTAAAGGTATGGGATCATTAGGTTGGGTAAGGTCTTGAGCTGTCAAAGTCATGATATGGTTGTCATTTTCATGATGGACAAGGTCTATGATGGTATTACAGCGTCAGTATCGTCTGGTTAAAATTTGAATAGATCCTCACTTGGGTCATCGTCTATGGAGTAGTTAAATTCAAGTGGTTGTGTTCACGAGATTTCTCCTTAATGAAAGCAGTTGCATATTTGTGTATGGTATCCAACTTGTTTGTCTCTCAAAATTCATGAATTTTAGATGGTGTCCCATTCATATTCATTAGAGATAAACTATTGCAATTGGAAAACTGATCCATAATTTTTACGTAAAGTGACACTTCATGGGGTTTATAGAAATTGATTCTCTCCCCTTCATGAAGTTTGTTGTGCTTGCTGTGAAGTTGACTCTTCTGTATCCTTACCATATCCAAGTCTTGTTTTATCTTTTGGATGTATTGAAATAGGTTGAATTGGCTCAATGATTCCTTCTTTTCTTTTTCCTATAGGACCATTTCCTTCATAGCCCATTCTTTGCATGATGGTATACCCTTTGCCATATTGGTCGGTAGGTAACTTGATGTGCAAGACATATTCATCTTCATCTTTGTATAGCCAGTTTAGGATGTCCCTATCTTCGGCTTCTTCCTCGGTGGTGTTAGCTTTAATGAATTGTCCATCAAACTTTGTGATTGGAACAAAAGCTTGGGATGTAGAGGCTATTGCGATCTTTTGATTTGATAGGGTTGGATGACCATATGACCTCGGAGAAGGAGGTAAGCTAGAAAGGGATAGCGAATATTCACCTACTCCTTTGTCTTTTACATGTAGCTTGGTGTCAAGATTCTTTGTCAATTCTTGCAATTGGCCTTGTAGATTGGAAGAAGAGGCAGTAAGAGCCTCCCTATTGTGCGGCACAAAGGCATCTTGAGTTGCTTAGAATTTGAACAAGTTTGGGTGCTATTGTAGTCAACTTGTATAGTTATTTCTTG